>KV424051.1:0-53612 GCA_001632435.1 Calocera cornea HHB12733
CTCCCCCTCTCCCCCTCCCCCTTTCCCGCTCCCGCTCCGCCGGCCTCTTCGTACCCGCGCATGGCTTTGATGAGGAGCCAGCCACGACATGGCCTACCGAGAAGCGCCCCCTGCCTTCCAACGACGTTGAAGAAATCCAGCCGGCCACGAAGCGCCGGAGACAGCTTCCAGGCAAGCATGTCGACAACGCGCTCGATCTCGTCAAGATCAACTCGAAGAAGATTACGCTGAGGGACCAGATGGTCGAGAAGGAGAAGCAGATGGCGGAGATGCAGGCTCTGTTGCTCTCCATGCAGGGTACGTGCCTCAACACGTCTCTGACACTTACTGACGCTGTTGCAGCTCAACTCACCAAAACGCAGAAGAAGCTCAAGCTAGAGAAGAAGAAGCAGAAGGTCGACCAGCCGGCCACGCTCATCCCGAAGCCGCCTGGCCAGGCAGGGAGACTAAAGGAAGGAGGGTACAACCTCCAAACGGCAATGGGACTCGAGGAGGACGGCGACAAGTACAACGAAATGCTGGTAAGCCTGTGATCGAGCTTGCTATCCTAACTAATGTACTGTCTAGGGTGCCGTTCGAATGGCTGCAATCCAGCACGGCATCCAGCCCAACGACACCATGCTCAGCATGCACGAAGAGACCCTCGCCAAGGTCTTCAAGGCGGTAAGCAGTCCCAGATTGCTCTGAGTAACTTACTCATCCTTGACAGGCGCGCCTCAAGTACCCTGAGCTTGCCAAGTACAAGCACGATTGGGCGACTCGCGACATGATCAAGCAGTACGTGAAGAACAAGCGCTACAGGGCTATCAAGCCCGAGCGCGAGCGCCGACGCGCTGAGAAGGTCGCCAAGGCCGGGGAGGCGAGCCAGAAGCTAGCAAGTGCAGCTTTGGTAGGCTTCGGGCAGGGCGGGGCCGCGGGTGCAGGACGTGTAGGAGGAGATGAGGAGGACGATGATGATGAGGAGGAGGAGATGGACAGCGAGAACGCGAACGAGGATGATGATGATGGTGACGAGGACGAGGACGACGAGGACGACGAGGATGACGATTAGGTGAGCAGTTGGAGCAGTCCCTTGAGCACTAACTGACTGTACCTATGTAGATGCTAATAAGTGCATCAAGGACGGGCCGGCAGTCCTTCAAACTTCTTCAACGCGCCTGAAGCGCTTTTCTTCCCCCCCTCTAGTACTGTCTCTTGTTAATGATATTAATTACTGTCTACACTGTGGAACAGGCCTGTACTTGGCCTGTTCACTATTCTACTTGTATTCAGCACGCCCGAGCAAGTGCTCGGGGCGCTGAACATCCCAGCCACGCGCGGCTTCCAAGTGCCCAGGGGACGGCCCTTAAGCACTCACGGAGCTTTGCTCGGTGCTTCGCAACAGTGCCGCCAGGGTTCCCAGTGGGGGTTGCTCCCGAAGTCCCTCATCTTCTAGCGTGTTCCAATGATCCCGGGCCGCCTTTCTCTCTAACTCTGTTGAAGCCCGTCCACTCGGCAGAGATGCCTTTTGTGCATCGCATACGACTGATAATGGGCCCAGCAGAGTTCGTAAAACAATCAATGCGTCACTACTGATTTCTACAGCGCAGAAGCAATTTCGTTACACCACAAACGTGCCATTGAGCCTGATGTCCCTGCTCGAGCTGCCGATCATGACCGTGAACGTGCCGCTGGGGACAACCCAACTCTGGCTGATCACGTCCCAGATGGAGATGTCGTGCTTGAGGAGGCCAAGCACCACGGTTGCAGTGTTCTGGCTCTTGATGAACGTCTTTTCGAACCCGCGCAGAACTTTGGGCGGCTCCCCGGCGCTCTCCGGGAAGCCCAGGTACAACTGCGACACCTCCGCGCCATCCCGCGAGCCAGTGTTTGTTACGTGGAACGAGACGCCGAATGCGGTATAGAAGAGGTCTGTCGGGCCTCCCGGTGCGACGAGCGAGGAGGCGTTCGAATAGGGATACTGGTCGTACAGGCCGACCTCCCAGATGCTGAGCTCGCTGTACTCGAACGTCGTGTACGAAAGACCGAAGCCGAAAGGGTAGCGCGGCTCTATTCCAAGGCTATCGAACCAACGGTAATCGATCTTGAGCGCCTCCTCGTACGTGATTTGCGGCGTCGTCTGGTCCGAGGTGTATACGACGTCCGCCGGATAGTCCGAGCGTTGCTTGGCAATCGTGTAAGGCAGCTTCCCGGACGGCGTCACGGCGCCAAAGAGAACATCGACAAGCGAGTTGCCAGACTCTTGTCCGGGCAACGCGGAATAGAGCACTGCAGTGACATTCTCGTTGTCCACCCATTCTTCAAGGGTGACCGCACCGCTCGTGTGCAGGACGACGATGGTGTTGTTGCAATAGGCTGTCGAGGCGTTGACTATTGCCTCGCCGCCGTGCCAGAGCGTAAGGTTGTTGCGGTCACCGGCATTGTTCTATACTCAATCAGAACATGTTGGAGCATACAGGAAAACAGGCCCACATCGACTGTGATGTAGCCCTCTCCAGAGTCGGCGTTGGCAAACACAAGGCAGATATCGGCCTGCGACGCAACCTGATTGATCGCGGCGTAGTTGTAGTCGTTGAGGATTCCCTCGAGGACGGTATCCGGCTCCTTGCTGTATACAAAGCTGGTGATGGCGGCCAAAGGATCGATGAGGTATGGGAACTGCAGTGACGGTCAGATGCAATCACAGCGACATACGTCCAGGTTATGTACATTAGCGGACCCTGAGCCCCACCCCATCGCGAGCGTACCCTGGTCACAGCCCCTATCCGAACATCCGTTTGGCCCGTCGGGGTTGGGACCGGCATCGCTACCGAAGATACCGTAGTGCTTGTACTTGGTCACATCGATGGGAAGCACGCCCGTGTTCTTGAGCACGATGGTCGACGCGGCACCGATCTCGCGGATAGTCTGCCCGTGGGTGCCCATGACGTTCACGTGCTCATTGACAAGCACGCCGTTCACATATGTGTCCTCCGTGGTCTGGTCAAAGTTTACCGCCGGGTAGTTCTTGTCCTGGCCCATCTTGTAGTAGGCGGCCATGACTGCATATGATCAACATGCATGCTATTATCGCGGCGCATATACGTACTGCGAGTGGCCATGTCATCAACCCTGCTTTCAGGTACAGTGCCGTTATAGACCATCTGAATAAGGTTGTAGCCCCAGTAGCCGTACATGGCCGTGGCGGGATCATGCTCCTCCGGTTGGCCGTACGCCATGAATCCGGGCATGTTCATGTCGGTACCGGCCAGCACGGAGTCGGGACCGTCGATGATGGCGGTCCAGTCGGACATGATGAACCCTTGGAAGTCGAGTTCTTCCTTGAGTATGCCGTTCAGCGTCTTCGAATTCTGACATGCCTGGGTCTGGTTGATCCTGAACACATATCAGCATGTGTAAAGGATGGATTTCGTGACAGCGCACTTGTTGTACGAGCACATCACACTGCCCACGCCAGCCCTGACAGCCTCTGCAAACGGCCACGCATAGATCTCGTGCATTGTGCGATCGTCGATGTTCGAGCTGTAGACTTGGTACGCCCCTCCGCCACCACGGTAGTGCTCCTGCTCGTTGCCGATATAGTGCTTGACCGTTGCGATGACACCTGCAGCCTGCATGCCGGAGACAGTCTGGTACGTCGCCCAACCGGACAGGTAGGGATCACCCCCAAAGCCTTCCCAGTTACGCCCACCGGCTTGAACGCGGCCCCTGGGACGGTGATGAGCTCAGAACGGGGATGAAGAGTAGAGACCGTACATGTTCGTCATAGGACCCAGCGCCATGTTAACACCCTTCCCGTAGTGCTCCTGCCCCATCGCGTATCCGCGGTCATACATCATCTGTTTGTCCCATGTCATGGCGACATTGATTCCGGCAGGGCTGAAGAGGTATCAGTAGAAGCTCGTCTATGCGGTAGCAGCGGAAACACCCACAAAGCGCTAGCAAAGTCGGTGAACCGGACACCGAGGGGACTATCCTCCAAGCAGAACGAGGTGAAGTTGAGGCGTGGGATTGACTATATGCGCATGAGAAATAGCGCTGAAGCATAGAAATGCGCTGTGACGCACCCCGGTATTGCCGACGCAGCGATTGTCCGTCCCGGCACCAGTGGTCAAGTTGACCTTCTCCTCGAGCGTGAGGTTGGCAACGAATTGTCGTGCACGAGCAACTGCAGACGCCCATGGACCATCTCCAGTCACCGTCTTGGCTGGAAGGACCTGGCATACATGTCAGATGCCAGCCGAGATGATCGGATATGAGATGGACGCACCAGCGGCGACATCCACTCCTCATACCCTGGTGGCGCCGCATCAGGCATGCCAGAGAGGATGTCTGCCCTTGCGCCCAGAGCGCAAAGCCCAACGAGCAGTGCTGAGAAGAGGCCCATCTTCCTTGTTCAAGATGTGGGCCGTTGAGCTGCGAACCGACTCGATCGAGGGACAGCAAGGCAAGACGGGATGCACCTTGCACGAACATCTTTAAGCGAATTGCACTGTGACCAGTGGAGGTGACCAACGGGCTCTCGATGTGCTGTTCGCCGAAGGAGTGAACGTGAGCTTGCTCGATGGCGGTAGAGCTTCTTTTGGTTCACCGACCCACCCGGTTGTACGCAGGCCCGGGGCGATCGTTCGACGTCTCTCCGGGAATGCTTACAGCAGCGCACTCATGTCGGTGAATGAGATAGAAGGAGGAGTCGATCGTGCGAGAGGAAAAGAAGCGGGTGAGCTCAACCCGGATGTCCGGTAGCTGGAGGTCAGCAGGGCTGGCAGCGGCGCAGGAGATGTGTGGTTCGAATGTTGGGTGGGAGGATGGAAGTGTGTTGTGCCGCATAAGGAGGGGACTGGCTGCGGTCGCGTCCCCGTCGCTGCCGTAAACAACCCGCGCGACAAGAACGCGTGCCCCGCTCGGCCAGCACATGTATTTGTCTCGCTTCCCTTTCCTTGAGCTTCTCTCTCACTCCGAATTTCTACCTGAACCTTCCTTCACAATTCATTGGCTGAATGCTATTCACTTCACCCCGCTGTCAATCAATGAACCCCGCCGGATCCACAAGATCGTGCTGCATGAACAGGAGTGACGAGTTTGGCGTGCCAGCGGCTACGATTGGAGCTGTCAGCCGTTCGCATTATGATGTAATTACGTCGGTGCACGGTCTTCGTTCTTCCGCGTTTCGGCCTTTGCGGTTATACGCGCCCAGTCCCTGTGTATGCTGGCAGTCGGAGCCTACCTCTGTTCCGCAACATTGGGAACAAATCGCATCGCGATTGTGAAGTTCACCCGGTCAGCCCCGGATGGAAGCTCGCTTCTTGATCGGGCCGTAAAGGAAGACCAGGTCCAGACGTCCAGTGCTTCTTGCGATGCTTCCCTCTGTCACTTCTACTCCATATCGTCTTGCCTGTCTGGCGGGAAACTAACTCCATTCGCACCTTTGCACCTTCGGCCCTCGTGCCTGTGGTCACATGGGCATCAGGGCGTGGCTCGCGATGCTTCGCTATTGAGATTGGCTCATGGTGAGTCTGTGCCTCTGAAGCTCCAAAACTGGGTTGATCCTATGGTGCATACCGCTCAACTCTTGCGCTAGGCCACATGAACATACTTGCGAGGCTTTCCACCTCATCTTCCGCCCTTGGTGGCCGGAGATAGGCTGTGGGCCGCGCCACAGCGGCTTTGCGTCAACGTTTGCCTTCCAAAGGAATCTACTGGACAAAGGTACTTCGTTGAACAGCCACGTGCTATTGCCCGCGGCTCGGTCTGGTATCAAACCCTTCCCAGCTAAGACCGCTTCGATTCCGAGCGATCCACTTCTGGCTTGTGGTGAGTTGACTTTAGTACCTTTGTGCTTTCAATTGTCAACTAAGGGATACCACAGTAAAGGTTCCGGACTGGGGATAACGAGACAAGCCTTGTATCGTGCTCGTTTGCCACCATCTTACTGTGGGTTCAATGCAAATCGTCAATAAACGCCAAAGGCCAAGTGCGCAAGACCTCCATAAATAGACTGACATGTGGGCTCAGTGTTCGTTGGTCCCTTTCGTGCTCGGTCGGCGACACACCATCTTCCGTCCTGCGGTTGGCCCGGGTAGACATTACCACCCCATGTCCCTCCGGCATACACGAAATAAGAAGAGTCCACGGCGGTTGGCAGGTTCGCCTGCCGCGGATGCTTCCTGGAGGCTGCAGTTGTCTGCAATGAAGAACTGTCAATCAAAGCGCTCCCGTACCTCGATTCCGGGGGAGTAAGGAGGAAGAGCACACGCAGTCTCGCAGAGAGCTGCAATCATACTGTATTGCCTCAGAACCGATGATGTCATCTTGGTTGATAGCTTTGCGCCCACGGTGGAATCAGGGATCTACGTCTGATCGAACGTAGCGCGGCACTGACACAGCCCGTCCTCTAGCCTCCCCTACGCATTCAACAACGGCCCGAACACGTATATTAGCGTACAAGTGCCCAACATCTTGCCAGCAGTCGGTAACACTCGCGCTCCACAGTTCCAATGGCATGATTTGCGAGTCTACAACATCGCCTGTCCGCTCACTCGACCAAAAGTATTTCTATTATAGTCACAACCGATGCACATTCCCTGATGATTGGCTGTTCAGCACGAATGGGACCAGACAATAGAAACGTCATGCTGTTCGATAAAGCGACCCTGTCGAATGACAGTAAGCACAGGGGACTGAACTCCGGCCAGTATAAGAGTGTGGCATCTCAACATATGGCGATACCCTTCTCTTATATTACGAGGCTGCTCTACAAACTGGGACTTTCACTGTCCTTCCGCTGAGCAGTAGACTCTCGGCGTACCAATGGATCTTTCCAGCCTTTCGACTGCCCTCGCCCAGGGCCGTGCAAACCAGTATGCAATCGCTGCAACGGTCGTAAGTGACGTTTCTTGGCAGACGCCAACCCTTGCTTACGGCTCTGCATACTAGACAATGGTAATCTACGACACCTGTCTCAACCTTCCAAGAGAGGTAAAGGGAACAAGGCATCGATGTTTCTACGTGTCTTACAAGCCAGGGAAGCTGGAATTGATTTGGAAGGCTCCACGCTCTTGGGTGAAATACTTGTATCTGATAAATCGGTACACGGCCCCTTTGGTTTTGCTTTTTCATGCGTACAGTAAGTGTTTAGGACATCACGATTGGAGGCTAATGCGACGACACGGAACAGTCATGGGCGGCTTTTACAACGGACTTGACACGAACGTAGGTTATCGTCTGGAGGCTGCGTATCTCCAAGACTGATGTTTTGTCTCAAGTTGTCAGTTGCTATAGCTCTTGTGCTACGCATATTCAATCTCGGGAGCTGACGTATCTCCATCGCTTCCAGCTGTGGCGTCTACGAGAAGATCTTCTTCGGATTCTCATCCCTTGAAGGCTACTTGATTACCGATAGTAAGCTATTATCTTCCATACGGAAGCCAGTGTGTTCTCCTTGTGAACGCGTCTGGCAGCACTCGCTCTGCTGAGAGTCTGGGCACTCTACAAAGATCTCCGAGGGATCAGAGTACTTCTCGTAGTTCTGTGGCTGACGAATTGCGCGCCGGCTATTCCTATTGTCTTCATTGCTACTCTCCCGACGGGCCGTGGAAAAGCGCCGGCGCTGACACTGGGTATGTGTCTCTACATGACATGCCTCGCATTTCACAGGATGACTTCGGAGACACAGGCTTTAACTCCTTCCTCAACATATGTACTTTGAGTGGAAGGCCGAGCTACATGTGGACACTCTGGCTTGGAATGGTGTGCAGAAATTTACCGATGCAAAAGTTACATGTCATTGACCAAGCGAACTTCACTAGTTATTTTTTTCAAAGCGCCGTTTGTGGTATGATCATATACAAGACATATGGGCACCATCGATCCTTGGAAAGCAAGAACATTATTTCTATTTTTCTGCGTGATGGGCTCCTCTACTACACAGTGGGTTCTTTCCATGACTCATTTCCCCACCATGTCTCACATTCTTTAGATCATTCTGGGTATGTGTACGCTGTTGGAAGTGGGAGCAATGACTACATCCATAAGCACACCCAGTCTTTGAGATTGTGAATCTCACATTTTTCTTGACGCTACCGGTGGGTTCATCGCTTCAAGATCAGTCACCTAACTCACCTTCTCATTTACTCTCAGAACAACCTATACTTGATTGGATTTCTGTACGTCGTTATGGTAGGTAATCCGCTGTAGCGGCTTGATCTGATGCGAGTCAGACCCGACTGGAGCCTGTCTGTTCTCCTAGTTTCAAGGTCCGTGGTATTTCCTGTGTTCGTCACCGAGTCACACCAGCGGCTCCAGGATTTACCTTAACCTACGGCACGCGACTACGTATCAGGACTGGACTCACGCAACCACCACAGCCGATTCAGACGAGTGGGAGGCACAAATATACCGAGCCAGGGCGAGGCGAGAACGACGCCGCCGGAACACGGCAGGACCAAGTGACACAATTGTCATCAATGACAACGACGTCGTGGAGCTGGCTGTGATCTCCGATCGAGGAAGCGAAGGTAATCAGAATTAGAATGACAGCGGTCAAAGTACAGAGCGGGGAGGGACCCCAGTGTTCCAAACCATGTCAAATGAGAGTTGAATACGAATGTTTGTGATCGGCGATGTCTTCAGGGTCCCCTCGGCCGACGAACTTGGGGTCCCCCAACCAATGATCCTGCATAACAGTAGTCGTCTTATTTCTTGCTGAAGTAATCGCTGAGTTTTCCACCGCCCTTCTTTGCACCATTCGCAGCAGCAGACTTGGGTTTCGACTTCGGCTTAGACCCTTCTTCCCTAACGATTTCCTTGGGTTTCTCCTCCCTTTTCGCGGTTGCTTTCTTCGCCTTATCGGGAACTGTAAGCGCCTCCGACTCCGATACGGTCTCGTATTCGGAGTAGTCCTCCATCACTGAACAACGATAAGCGGTGTCGAGTTATGTTGGGAGAATAACGTACTCATGTATCCTCTGTCGTTTGTCGTCATCTTGCTCTTTACCACACGCTTCTTCTTCTTTCCATCTTTCATCACGACAGCGCCCTCTTTCGGCTTTGGCTTGGGGCGGCGCTTGTTTTTGGGCTTGTCAATGCCTGCCGCTTCAGACTCATCCATTTGTTCCACCTCTTCTTCCACCTCATCGTCGGCGATCTCCACAACTTCTTCCCTAGCGACAGGCTTTGCTGGTGGTGCAGGTTGCATTTCAACTACTCAAATGGTTATCAACGCGAATCTCGCTCAAAACAGAGCCACTGACCATCGCTGGATTCGTCAAACATAGCAGCCAAGCTCGCCTCCTTGGCTGACTTCGCCTTTTGAGCTTTCCCATTTGATTTTCTTGCGCCGGGTCGTACGGGCGCATCCTCCTCCTCCTCTTCCAGCTCCTCTTCACGCTTCGCTGGAAGCTGCTGCTTAGATTTGGGTCCAAATGTAGTATGCGCCTTGGCTGTTGTGGGTTTCGGGACAGGCACGGGCGGGGATTCGTCTTCGTCCTCGGATAGGACAAGACCGCGCTTCCGGTTGAGACCGGAGCCGGAACTGGAGCGCTGCGTCTGCACAGGCGGAACAGGCTTCTGAGCTTCCAGCTACAGGTAAAATTTTCAATGCGTGCTGCAAGCAGTGCGTCGAGAATATGCGCACCCCGGGCTTCGGTTCCTCCGACTTCACATTCTTCTTTGGTTGCTCCCTTACCAGTGGCGGAGCAACTTCTTTGACCTCCTTAGGCTTCGCATTTCCAAAGCTGAGGGTTCCGTTTCGGCTCGAGGCCTTCTTTTCGGGCACATCGGCCTTCTTCTCCTCGGGTACTGCGGCTGTCGGTTTGACAGCTGCAGCCGCGGGAGGCGCGACGGTCTTGTTCTTTCCCTTCGCACTCGACTTGGTCGTGATGACCTAGTGCAAGATTAGAGCCGCTCACAAGAGCAGTCAAGACATGCGCACCGAGACGTCTCCAATGGCTATCCCAAACGCCCGCAGTTGCTCCTGAGTCGCAGAAGCGTCGGCTTTGCGGACTGATTCCAAAGTTGTAGACAAGATACTGGGGTCCTAATCGAAGTCAGAAAGGATGTTGACCTCCGAACAGCGGGAGCGTACCTTGATGGGCGCCACGCTCAGGCTGTATATGTGCACGCTCTGCACCCTCGCAAATTCTGCTTTCGTGCCCTCCAGCACCTCCTCCGTACACAAGACCACCTTGGTGGTTCCCCAATCACCGGTCTCCGGCTCTTGCGGCTGAGAGGAAGACGGCATGTCCAAATCCATGTCGTCGTCTGCGAGGCCATTGGCAGGCTTTGGCTCCGGACGCGCCAGACCAGTCACGACGAATGTCGCTTGGATCGAGGATGGGTCAGCCGCTTTGGTCGCTTGATAGAACGCAGCCAGCTCACTGCACGGTAGGTCAACAATCGAGAGCGGCTGGGTAGGATGATAGCACGCACTTTTTGGCTTGGTTCACATGGATGGACTGCTGTCGCGACAGGGTTCGGTAGGTGACCTATATGCGGGTAGAACTCAGTCCACACTGCCTGCAGTACAGTCCGAGCGCGCCTACAATCTGCTTTTCGTGCAGGACAAGCTTTGTCAAGAGATCCGAGGTCGACATTGGGACGCTGCGCAGTGGGTGACGCGGGACGCTCAGGACATGAAGGGACGCGTCTTGGACGCGTCGTGAGAGGACGAACGCCACAGTCACCACCGGTGGTGCGCAGCTAAATCGGGCAACGCGGATGGTGTAACTACGATCTCAATGCACCATCTTAAACATTCGTCATCACAAACACATTGTAACTGAGCTAACAATCACATGGATGGACGACAACAGGATCTTTCGCTTTAATACAACCGCCATCACGGTAGGATGCATATAATGGAAGCGATGCGTGTATGAATCGGATCCGACCTGCCGCTCTGGACCGATCTCTCAGTGTACAGTGGAATAGCCACTCTGGCAGGCAGTCAGTTCTCATCCACGAACAAGGGGATAAGAAAAACCGCACTAGTGCTTGTGACCATGGCCGTGCCCCTTTGCATGTCCGTGCTCATCGCCTTTGTGCTCCTTCCCGTGCTCTTCGTGCTCCTTGTGCTCGTGCTTCAACCGCTTGCCGTGCTCCTTCAGAGCATGCTCGCCTTCTCCCTCCTTGTGCTCAGCGCCCTACACGTGGTGGTTAGAAGCCGATCAGCCATCCAGTAACGGAATGAGCTCACGGGAACATTCGTGGCATCCTCCTTCGTTGCTTCCTCGTGCGTATGATGCGTGTGATCCCGTCCCATATTGCTTGACCGAGATAAGAGTAATATAAGAAAGGTAGGCTGAAATCGAAGGCGCTTTAAGTGTGTCTAGTGTTTACAGCCGATGGATGTGCTCGTTGGAGGAAGAGCTCTCACGGCCTTGGAGGCTATATAGCCTGGCTGGTCGGATCATGTGCCTGGTCCGGGACACTGCCGGTCCAGGGGCTGGTGTGAACGCAATGCTCACGACATCTAGGCATGAGCGCCCAATGATGAGCCCTCCCGTCGATCGCCGAGCCTGACGCTTTGCTGTGTGAGCGGAGGGATGAAGCCGAGCAAAACGGTTCCGCTATAGGCTTTCCGCAGCGGAACAGCAAGTGCCGCCGCGCTCTCCGCTCTATATCCACTGTGTCTTCCGCCCACCATCGCGCTGTGACGAGCGATATACTCCGGAGAACAAACCAAATGCATCGCTGTGCATTCCCTTTCAACGTCGTCCGCATAGGGAAGCGCAATGATGATTCTTTCTTCCTGGTCGTCGACGAAGACATCCCGCCGAGCTGGTTTTCAGCTTCGGCCCGACGATTCGCCCGACAACCGGGCGTAGGCTATCATAGCTCACGCTTTCCGTATTATGTTTCTACTATGATAGATCAGCAGTTGCTTCTGTATTGCGTCCAGATGCGACTGTTCTTCTGATGTCGGTGTTGCCCAATGCGCGTCTTTCATCACGGTCGTTGCGTTTGATCCTCCAATGGGACTGGACGTTTCCCTCGAAAGGTCCAGAGCGCGGGTGGAGGGAAACATCAACGCCCGTACTTATCTGTCTGCTATGGAAAGTGTGTGAGAATCAGTAATTCTACGTGACTTGACCATTCATTGAAGGACACTTTGCTCCGAAACCCATAGTGTGCTTGAGAAGGAGCTGAAACTTTCAAAACGAAAGGATCACCTGGTTCTGAGGGACACTCTGCCACCGCCCCGAGGGGCTGATCTAGTAGGACAAGTTAATGTGGATAAAGAGGTCTACTTGACGGCGTCGCTCACCATTTCTTCTTGCCGGTCGCCTGGGTCGCCTTTGGCGTACTGCCGCTCTGTTTAGGTGTAGCGGCCGCAGCGGCCGCTGCAGCGTTGTGGTTGCGGTGCCCCGCACTCTGCGCACGGGCAGCAAACCCGGATGAAGACATATCTCGACCTGCTTTCGCCTGTCGAATGGATGAGATCCAGAAGGAGTCGAACAGAAAGGTGCAACCTGGGAAGATTGAATGCGCCGGGAGTCTTCCTTGGTCATTTGATTGGGCATCTCGGATCTTAGAGGGGCACAGATCGTTGAGAGGAGAATCAGGGGGCTTCCAGGTGAAGGTTGGGGACAATGTGCACGGCCCGACAGAGAGGCCGCAGGCAGAGCATATATGCCGTTTCAGATTTTGGCACGGTCCGGTGTGTTCGTTGATTGGATCGGAGTCCGGACGACGATCAGTCTTGTTGTGCTTCTCTGTGGAGGAGGACAGTCAAGTGACCGTCGACCGAGCTTGCGAAGGTATATGGGCCGCACGGGTACTCCGATCATGGGTCCGCTTAAGATCCTTCAATCTTCGAGATCCGACCATCCGTGTTATATTGTCTGCGGCTTGTTGAAGTATCCATCATTGGCATGTGTGGCAGGAATAGTATGTGACATGCAATGTGCCGCCATAGATTGTTGCTTGCTTTGACGATGTGTCCAGATGCAGCGAATTGCCAGTTTCGCTTAAGGCAGTTCTTTCATTCCGTTTGGTTCGTTTGGTCATCCAAGCCGATGCCCAGTTTGGCCGTTTCCTAGAAGAGCTCCAGACAGTCCGGACTCTAGACGCCGTAGAAGAGGTATGACGACAGGAAAGCTTAGGATCTGCTACAGGAAGTGCGTGAGAATCAGTGATTCTACGAGACTTGTCCCTTCATTTAACTGAAACCGTTCAAAGCCACAGACCCTTTGCTCTGGACTGTGCCAGCAGCTGCAGGTATAGGCACTGGTCAGCTGCTGTGCGGTGCATGCTCTGCTGTGCAGCAGACCCTACTATGGAACGCTGCCGCCTTACGTTTTTGCACAAAGTTTGTGGGGACTCGCATAGCGTGCTTGAGAGTAAGCTGAAGCTTTCTTTGCGAAAGGATCAGCTGAATCTGACGCACGCTATAACAGCCGCAGCTCTGGAACGAGGTCAGCGGCATAAGTCAGTTTGGTTTAGCAAGTTGATTTAACTACCATTTCTTGCCGGTCGGCTGGCCGGCATTCCCACCACCGCCACTCGTCTGGTTTGCAGCGGCAGCGTTCGCGTTCCTGTCACCAGCGCTCTGGGCACGGGGGGCGAAACCGGACGACGACATGTCACCACCCGATTTGGCCTGTAGGGGGATGAGTGTGTGGGAGAAAACGAGCGGAAGTACAAACCTGGGTGGATTGAATGCGCTCGGAGTCCGCCTTGCTCATTTGGTTCGGCATCTTGACTATGGAAGAAGGATGGTTTCGTAGAGCGACGGGGGTAAAGCGACTGGTGAAGGTTTTGGACAAGGGGCACAGCGCGCTAGCGAGGCTCATGCGGGGTATATATGCCGTCTCGGATTTGCACTTCGGCTTGAAGTTAAGACGAGGTTCTATCTTCCCGATGCTTCGTGTGGAGCATGGTCAGTTGACGGATCCCGGCTAGGTAACTGCCTTTGTGGATAGTGGTATCATCGGTGCATCATCTCACCGTTTGCATTATCGGGTACTATACGCGATATCTAAGCAAATTAGGCAAATCGGCCTATCTTGCCTTGCAGCCGCTCCTCTACCTCCAGCCTCTGCAATCCTTGCTTCCACAGCGGCAGGTCTTGCGTCCGGCGGGCCGAGTCGGGTAGCGTCGATCATACTGGGGGTAGTAGTCGATCGTCAACTCACAGCTCGCTTCGACCGGCTGGCTTGTCACGAAGACCAGCTTTCCAGGATGTTCCCCCTAGCAATTCGTCATCAATTGGTAAGAATCAGTATGCTCCAGTGCTTACTGGGTGGGGAGCATCGAACTGCACTGTGTATGTCTCGACATTCGGCGAGCATGAATGACTACAGGAATGGTCAGCCATTTCATGCAACACCAAAGAAGCGCAATACTCACTTGATAAATCGACTCCAGTTTCCGCAGGTACGCGCATCTACCGAGTATCTGGGCGTAGATTCGCTCATATCGTCCTCACCTTCCTCGTGATCTAGGTCAAAAATGTACGACTCGTCCAGGTTCTCTGCCTCCCTATCCTCCGCGACAGCACGGCTTCTGCAGAGATTCGTTAGCGCAGTCCTCATGCTATCCTGACTGGAAACCGTACATCAATTCTCCGGTGAAAACTCCCAGTACAGTGCCTCTCGGAAGATCCTTTGGCGTACGAACTCCCCACCCATATTTACCAGTGTCAAACAGCTCGAGAATGTGCTTGCGAGGTCGCTGCGAGACAGAGTGAGGGCAAAGGTTCTTGTCGCATTCACAGAACTGTCCGCAAGTCAGCCATCAGGTTGATAATGGAGATGGTATGATATCACTCTGTTGCATTCGACAACCTTGATGTGCTTGTCCATCTTGAACCGCCATCTCCCACGTTCATCGTACGCTTGAGAGGCGTCCATGTTGCGCTTCCTTCGTATGCAGCAGTCACCCTCGGGTGGGTTCTTGCAATCGCCGCCATGATGACAGACGGTGAAGTCTTCCTCTATGAGATGCTTGGGATCGATGTCAATGGCCGACGCAGAACTGTAGGATATGAGTGAGACCTTTAGCAATGAAGATAAGGAGAACGTACTATACGTAGTCATCCTCGAGATATACGAAGCGAGGCGGCAAGTTCGGCACGCTTTCGCGATCACTTGCATGACTCCCACAGATGACGATCTTGGCAGCACGCGCGCGCGACGTCTTCTTGTCCCATTCCACCTGCAGTTCAGCGCGTCGACCTTGAGGACGAAAGTTATGAGGTGACATCTCTTGCGAAGACGTCGAGCCACTGTTGATCGCAGAAGTAGGACGGGGAAGAGGGCGCAAAGGAGAGACGCGCTTGTTGCCACGACGGATCCCGTCTTCGTCTGGCTCGTCCACCTCGACATCCTCGTCATCGCTGTCCGCATGAGACTGTGCCGGACGGTACTCATCCGACGCATTCGACTCGTCCAGTTCAATGATGTCGCGTCCGGGGGAAAAGGGATCGCGCTCATCCGGACGGCGAGATATCTGAGCTCGCACGGGACTGTTGGGTAGGGGCGCCAGAGAGGAAGCTGTGGATGTCGCAGCGGCTGGAGGCTTAGCGCTGGGGATGCCATTGTAAATATGCTTGCGGGAAGCGAAAGGCATATTTTCAGGCGTTTTCGCCCGCTCGCCCTCGAACTTTGTCCCACTAGCAGAGTCATAGACACGACGCGACTTGGATCGTGAAGAGCCGAGCTTGCTGCGTGCCGCCGCAATTGGTCCACTATCAGCTCGAGTGGCGGAAGAGAGGCCTTCGTCAGAATCCGAGCCCGGAGCAATATTTCCGTGGTTTCCTTCAGGCAGTGCGCTCCAGTCTTCGTTTGGATCATAAAATGGGTCAGCGTCGAGCTTCTCGACTAGAGCGGCTTTGATCTCCCGATCCTCTACTGCGTGCCAGACTCGGGAGCAGACTTCCGAGATATCGATAGCCGTTGATGTAGCAGCTAGCTGCAGCCGTTCTCTCCTCTTTCTCTGTTCATGGGTAAGAACAGCCCCATGAGCATTGTCACGGAAGTCGTCAGCCTTTTCCCAAGTCGATCGAAGACCCGTTTTCTTAGACTTCCAGTCGAGCCAAGTGACCTACGCTTCAAAGTCAGTTTCTTCAAGTCCGTCGCTATCAATGCATACGCATGCCTGATACCTGCATCAATGAATGTTAGAGCTGATTATACACATTTTGAACGCGATGTACCACTTCTGACCCTCATTGTCTATGAACTCGCCCAAATTCTCGGACTCGAAGCGGTATTCGTCCTCATCATTAGCCACCTCGCTATCGGCGTCGGAGTCATAGCGCAGTTCCATTTTCCCGTACGACATGTCGACATCGTCTGAACTCGGCTCCGGAGATGGGGGCTGTCGAGATTTTGAATTGGAGGACGACCTCCGGGGAGGAGGAGCTGCCGACTTGGCCCGAGATTTGCCTGCCAAATGAGACATTCCTCCGTTCGGCGGGGGGCTACACCCTGGGCACACGACCGTCAGGAAGCAAATTCTGCGCGCCCTTTATATCAACGACGACGCACCTTCGGACTTGATATAGGGGATCTTCGCTTCTGGACTTCCGGACTTCTTGATCATTCTGGCTGAGTGTCGATAAGGGGTCGCTAGAGTGGGGGGTTGGATTCCACTCTCTTTCGCGCCATTATGAGTGTCTGCGCCGTCGAGGTCTCAGCTTTGGCCCTCCTGGCCGCACTTGGCGTGTATTTCTACTACCGCGCCTTCTTCTCTGCGGCCACAAAGCCAGTACCGACTGGAACCGGTGCTGCTTCAGAGAATCCGTCGTCCAAGTCCGAGCTTGGAAGGAAATTCGGCGGTAATCGTCGTTGCAGAATCTTATCGCAGTTCGCTGACTCATCCGTCCGGCGCAGAATGGGCGCCTGTTCCGTTTGACTTTCCCAAGTTCGAGCCTCTGCTGGATTTTGACTTCGAGAAGACTTTACCTGTACCTTATCGGCCATTCAAATGGGGATCTTATCAGTGGGTGTTTTTTCTATGCAGGGATGCTGTCCGTCTGAAACTCGTTAAGTGTGACCATGGGCATCAAGTCGCTCGAATGGGAGGATTGGATGGAGCTCGATAATCGATTCGGAGAATGGCATGCAATCAAGGCTACTCGGGCTAAAAGTCGTGGCGAGAAAGTAGTTCGAACGATGCCTGCTCGGCCCGGTATTCCAAGTGGTGCTGCAGCTGGTATGAGTCCGCTTCGGTATCGAAAACTGCGTCTTATGTTCTTTGTAGCTAAAGAGGCTATGTACGAGCTTGCAGAATACATGTCTCGTCGATATCCGCACATCTACCGCGTTGAACGTCTTCCGTATGTTCAAGATGACTACGGCTGGTACAAGGAGGGTCAGATCAGCACGATCGAAATCCTTCCGATTGGTGCCAAGTATGATCTGTCGAATGATGACCCAATCTGGGTTGTTGGTCAGTTGTATGTAGCCTTGGATCATCTAATATCTGTTTTATCTCATATTCCTATAGATCGGCAGATGATATTGTCGTAATGGTTGAGGGCGAAGACGGAAGGTACTACTTCCAGGCCGGATCGGTCTGCATCGCTGGATCCTGGCGGCCAGACGAAAAGTGTGAGCATGCTCTGTCGTCGATTTGCCTATTTTGAGCTAACGAGTTTACATCAGTTGGAATGCCGCTCGAAGAGATTCACGTCAGCGGCCACGTCCCGCAGTACGCCTCCCGCCTCCAGCTCTCGATGCAGCGCTACTTCCAGCGGCTGCCCGTGGACAAGCTCGTCGTGCGGCACAACTACTCCTTCCAGCTCGGCGGCAGTCTCGCCTGGGCCGAGCGAGGGCTTGGGGATGAGGATGCCACTTGGCGTGGGCTGGACCCGAAAGAGCTTGGCGAGGGGTTCAAAGGGTTCCAGAAGCCTGCTCCGGCCAAGGGGCCTGAAGAGGTCCACTTTAGAAGCGAGAGGCAGGCGCTTAGACGACTGCCTCGAAGTGGAGGTGCATTGTTCTGTATCAAGACCATTCTGGAGCCAGTCGTAAGTAGGCTCGTTATGACGCATGAAGGGAGGCTGATGTTCCCTTCCAGACAAAGCTGGCTCAAGAGCCTGGTATTCCAGGCAGGATGGCATCCGCTATACGCAGTTGGCCAGACGATGTTGCGCAGTATGTACCCATTCCATTGTGTAAAACAGGGCAATACGACTCATGTTTCTGCAAAGGTACAAGGGAAAGACATCCTACAAGGATGCTGTCTTGGACATGCTCGACCGCGCACACGCCGAGCAGGTCGCCCAAGGGATCATAACTGAGGCTAACAAGCCAGCCACATATCCCTTCTAGCCATAGGTTGACTATGGCGATTGGATGCCCTTGCCGCGGTAGTACTTGGTGGGCACGAACGGCATCGGGGTGATCGTCGCCGAGCGGAGTTGCTTGCGTATCTCAACCTGCACAGACGTGCCCTTCTTGTAGAAACCGGAATCGACGTAGCCCATGGCTATGTTCTTGCCGAGAGTTGGTGACGGGATACCGGACGTAACGGTCCCTGACAGAAAGCTTGAGAATATAGAGGGAAATGAAATGATACCAACGTACCGATATTCCCTCCGTCTCGGGACAGAATCTTTGCCCCCTCGCGCGCCGGTGCATCATCAACGATCATGCCGACTCTTCTCCGCAGAGGGCCATCCTTCAAGGATCCCTTCAGTTGCTTGAGAACATTCTCAGCACCAATAAAGCCTCCCGTCTCACGTCGGGCCTTCGCTGCATCGATTGTGAGTCAAGGTCTACTTCTCCGATCGTATGAACTCACGAATAACCCACGCCAGAGCCGCCTCGATAGGGGTGATATCCTCGTTGAGATCATGTCCGTACAAGCACATGCCCGCCTCCAATCGTAAGCTGTCCCGAGCACCCAGCCCGGTCAACGCGACTGGGCCCGTGAACAGCGCTTCGGTGAGGCCGACGGTGTGCTCAGCAGGAATGGAGATCTGCCATGTCTGATCAATGATTGTCCTGTAACACACAACGTCGGGGCGTACCTCAAAGCCATCCTCGCCTGTGTACCCACCGCGCGCGATATGGCATCGCACGCCGACGATGTCGGCGTAAGTCGACTTGCCAAATGGAAGCTCGGTAAGATCGTATTTTGTCAGCTGCTGCAGAACAGCAGGCGCCTCCGGCCCTGGGTCATGTATTAGAATCATGTGTACTAGCAAGAAGCATAATTCTGACCTTGCAGGGCAACGAGTCCCTGTCCATCGAGCACCTCAATCTCGATCTTGCCATCCTTGCCACCCTTCTCCGTGTTCCACTCGTCGATCTTCTCCTTGAACCACGCCAGGTCCTCAGCGCGACGACCAGCATTGGTCACGACGTAGTAGGTGGTGTCGTCATGTCTGCAAATAACGGTGTCGTCGATAATACCCCCCTTGTCATTGAGAATGACAGAGAGTTGGGAGGAGAAATGGCCGAGGCTGGCGAAGCCAGAAGGTGTGATCCACTCCAGGAACGCAGGGGCAGTGGGTCCTCGAATACTGCATTGACAGGTGAGGACAAGCGTCAAATAGGAAGCGCATACACGTACAAAGACTGAACCATGTGCCCAACATCGAAGAGTCCAACGGAGTTGCGGACGTGGTTGTGAGCGGTCACTGGGAAGCAGCTTGGAATGACGAACTGGTGAGGACGACAGAACACGCACCTTGGCCGACGGTCCCGTAGCTCAGAGGCATCGAGTATCCTGCAAAAGGCACCATCTTCGCCCCATGCTTGACGTGGAAATCGTACAAGCCGGTCTTCAGCAGCTGCATGCGGGGTATTCAGTTGATGTTCACGCGTTTTATGCGCGAGTACGCGACGCACCGGCTCCTTGCCCGCTTCGCTGGCCATCCCCCTCTTGCTCATCGCCGCTGCACCCCTCTGCGCTGCCCTCGAAGCACCTGATAGAGACCGCCTGAACATGGTGGAGTAGCGCAAAGAGTGGGTGGGCAGTTCGTAGGCCCTTTTAGGCAGGTGCCGCTGAAATGGAGGGGTGGAGGCCCGCCACGAGTAGGGTCCACCAGCCCTTTGCTTTTGCCCGTGATTGCCCGGAGCTCGTCCTTTCGGTTCTACGGTCGCCTCCGACTGCCCGTCTCCGCAAAGCACAGGATCATATATATTCGATTATGCAGAAGGCAGATCTCATTTGAGAATGCAACTATAAGACAGGGTCATGGATCAACATGGGAGAGGAAGGCATCATCGCGTGCAGTCATCACACTGCCGTGGAGGCGCCCGTCCCCTCAAATGAGCAGAAGATTCCTGTAGTCCAGTACCAACTCCAGAACTCGCAGCTTCTCCTGAGGACCCATCTTCGCCTCCAGTACGTGCTCCTTGAATGCAACCTGAGAAGGTATGGGCTGTTCGTCTCTATTGTACTCTTTGCATTTGGGCTTGTGGTTCGGCCAGTCAGCCAATTGACAGTCTCTTCCGCAGTAAACAGCCTACAATATTACATGAATGACAACGTAGACTGTGTTATCATCACTCACAATCTTGCACTTGCTACACCTGTTCAGTTTCTTCGTATGCACACGTTCTCTCTTCCCGCACCCTCCGTCACAGGCGCGAAAGAGAGCTCCTCCCGATCTGCCAATCTTGAGTTGCTCCTGAATGACATTGGACGATCTTGAGTCCCCCCCAACAGCGATATAGTCATCAATGGCTGCGTTCCACTGCTCGATACGAGTGAGCAGTCTTCCTCTGGGCATCATTCCCTTTTGATTCCTGGCAACAGGAACATCAGTTCAGGGTGAATCAGATAAGAAAGATACATACACGGGGATGAACTTGACGCGGCGAACGGCATGCACGAAGCCACGATCGATCAGCCCATCCTCAGCGAGCTTCTCGAGTCTGTCAAGAAGGTCGTGGCACGTCTTCTTTCTCTGCTGCCGACCGCCGCACATCAGTTCGTCACTGCGACCTTCCCTCCTCTGGGCCTCGACAAACTCCAAGAGGGCCTCGCCATCCCCCAAGCCACTGGCACTGAACAGAATGGAGGACTCCATGACCGAGGTGATGAACCCCCACCCCTCTTCCTCGTCCCAGTGTTCTGTAGCATTGGCATTGGGGTCAGAGGCACAGCACGACTTGAAAGCGTGTCCAGAACCGCATGGACACAAGAAGTGCAAAGGGTACGGATGGTCGCCAAACTGGTGACAGGAGGTGAGGGGCTTGCCAGAGAAGCATGGGCATGGGCGTGGAGGTCGCGGTGCGGCTGGATCCCGCTCTCGCTGAATCCTCCCCGCAAGCTCGCAATAACGTTCGCGATCGTGCAGGGATACGCTGTGCATGCCAGGACCCTCGAAGTTGGTGAGAAGGGGCTCCATGGAGTTCGCTCCGTGCTTGAGGAGCAGCTCGATCACGTCGAAATCGCAAGCTGAACATGCAAGAGTGAGCGGCGTCGAGCCGTCCCTGCCGCGAAAACTGACGTCCGAATGATGCTCGATGAGGACCCGTGCCATGGCCGACAGCCGCAAAGTTCGTTCTGCTCGATCGGGGAGCATGTCGGACAATCTACCGAGAAGATCGTGCAGCCGACCCTTCACCATCGATTTATGGAGAACTAAGTGCCGCAAAGTCGCCAGAAGTACTGTGTCGCCCCTTTCGTCCACGAGCCTGGGATCCGCACCCAGTCGAAGCAGCTCGCACAACATGAGATAGTCACCAGCCGGCACACATACATGAAGGATAGGCCGAACATCCTTGTAGCCAGGGAAATAGATGTTCTTCGTCTCCATCGTGTTCTTGTTGATGACATCCGAAGTCTTCGCGTCTGTAAAGAGCAAGCGCACGTCGTGCAGCTCGTGCGTGAATACGGAAGATAGAAAGTCTGGGTGCTTCGAATACATGCTCGACTTCATGTGCTCTCGGACGAACGCCTTGGGCAAGTGTGGTTGCGAAACAGCCATAGTAACAAGGCGCAGGAGATAACCAGATGTGCTGCCAGTGCAGGCGGTGATCAGGGGAATGCGATGCGGAACGAGGAGACGAGCACCTACCAATATTTATTGGTTCACTGGAGACGGTCCGTTCACTCTGCGCACAAATTCTGCTCCTGCGGTGTAGTCCCTCGAAACCAGTCTCTCGGAGGGATCACCCTGCTCATCCTGCTCGGTTGGGAGGCTCACTTGAGGAACAGCGCACAGCAACAACAGTCCTGCAGTAAATTACCTAAACAGGAAGTCAGTATACCACATATTGTACGACTGGTCCCCACGCCTACTTCGGCACCCAACTCGATGGCCTTTCTCCTACCATTTGCAGAGATCAGCCTACTCTTCTGGAAGATATGAACGCCTCGGCCGACGTCGCCGTACTTATCCGTACTCGGCCACTCGAAAATGGCAATCTCTTACCCAAAACGCACGTCACAAAGGACTTTGTGCACACCGGCTCAAGAGCCGTCAACGCCGGCTTATGCGGATCAATTGATGACTACGCTGGCGATACTCTCGACAAACTCAGTGCCATGCTGAGTAAATCGCGAGGCGGGTAACCTGCAACTGCCACGAATCCTACGAATTTGTCCTCGCTGCAGCCGCCGAAGCTTGTGCCTTCCGCCGACAGCATCACGTCTGTCAGGGTATCTGCGTCGTATCACATCAGCTCGTCAGATATATTCGCGATGATCCGGCCACTTACACGAAGGGCAGCCAGGAAAGGGGACGCACGGAGATCCCTGGCGCGGATGATGGTTGCGGGGACCACGCTGCACCCGGCCTCGACCCAGCGATCTGGTAACCTTCCCGAAGAGATACTCTATTTGCCTCCGTGTGCTCAGCCCGCCGGCCACATACCGAACGCGTGAGAATTGGCCCGCCCAAGGGCGAATTCTTCCTGGGAAGCAGCCAGCAGACGGTGACGTTTCAACGCGATGCAACCAGCGAGGCCCATCAAGAAAATTGTCATTGCCAGAAAGGGAATGGCAACGCCTCATGTTGGGACGTAAATCCCGAGCGAGCGTAAATCGAGCGCGTAACCGTGCCAGCCACGTAGAGCAGGAAGGCTTGGAGCTGCGGAAACTCGCGGCTGATCCCTCGCGAATGGGGTGCCATCGAGAGCAAATCGGGCTCCGCGCTAAGCCAAAAGGAGCACCCTCCGTCAGTCGACGGCAAAGCGGAAGCTGGCCCAGATCATGGGGTTCGGGTATGGCAGGTCGGCCCAGCATCCTCCCCGGAGCTCGCCGTCGCGTTGTCGCCAGATAAGGTCGCTCGTCGCCGACGGTGTCGGTGTTCGGTGCAAGCGATCCGCGTCGATTTCGTAATAATCCGGGGTTGAACCGTTTAGGGGATCGGGGCGCGTCCTGAGGCAGCGCGACGTAAATGCATCAGAGTAAATGAATAGCATAATCCGCCGATGCCTCTGCGCTGCAGTTTGCACAGCTGCAGAGTCACTTCGCAGGAGACTGAGGTCATAACACGCCGTGCTGCCGCTATATATCCTTTCCCGGACGAAAGCGCCTATTCTTGCAGCGCCTATATGTGCAGCGCCTAGTTCACCCCCGCACCTATAAGACGTCCATTATTGAGACCCACCATGTTTGCAATTCCGAAATCACTTGCCCTCACCAAGTTATTCCCAAATCCGGGATTTCCCGCTGGCGATAGCGCAATTGCTTGTTGCGTGGACCGCAGGACACGTTTCGATCTCGGCACGGAATTGCACGCAGGAAGCTCGGGTTTGCACAAAGAAGCTCGGATTTGCACCGATCGGCACACGCAGACCCGCCGAGTCTTGATAGTGCAAACCCGAGACCCGCACCCTCTCGGCCCGCGGGTTCACGTTTCACCGCCGCGTTGCACCTTCGAAATAGAGCAGGCACTGTTCGATCAATACCCGGTGCAGTTGTGGAGTCCGTCCATCGCCTGTGCAGTAATCTCGTAACGGAGGATCGAGTTACATCCAGCGCCGGCTATGCCTGTCAAACGTCGTGATTGTGGCTTGGATAAGGTTCCGAGCCAGAGGAGCGGGAACCGAGAGCGGCGGTGCCTGAAGCTGGTGCCCCTCGCGCTTTCGTAACCGAATTGCTGAGTTATTCACCGAGTTGCCCTGCAACCACCCGGCCGGTCTGGATACCACTCGCGGTACTTATCCTCAGATGCGATCATCTGCGAGCGCAAAAGCGGAAGGTGGCGCCTCCCCGGAATGTCTTGGCCGCACGTGCTCCGTCAGGGGCACCGCGAATTCATTCCGCTTTCATCCAGCATCGCTCCCTGCTCCGCCTCTTTCAAATCTACTTCCGCCGGAGCCACAGCCTGTCGCGAGCCAACAGGCTCGACCAGTCCCCTTTGTCTCCAGGAAGGCGCACGAATGCTGACGGTGCGTGGATTACGACCGCGCGGCGTGCGCGACAGGGCGCAGGGCCTCGGTTCCTATCGACGCGGCGTTTTGCCTGACTCTTTCGCACGCTTCCTCCTCGGTTCCTGCCCTTTTCTCTGGGTCTGCGAAGAGTGTGGTACGATCCGCTGTCGGACACGCCTCCATGCGCTATATTTGGCCCCCCAAAACCATCCTATCGTCAGAAGGCACGGGTTTGCACAATCGCCCGTCGGCTGCCGAACATTCCAGTCGTGCAATCCCGTTGCATAACGCGCACGATGCACGCAAGTAGGGGGAATTGTGGTCATCATGTGGCCCAACATCGGATTGACTGACGCGGCACAGGACGATGGAGGAATAGGGTCCCAGTATCTTGGTTCGAATCTGAACTGCCAAGAGGACCGGAAAATGAGATTGCACGGCAATGACGTTGGGAATGTACATGAGACACAGCATAACAGAGCAGACAGGATACAGCCACCTCCCACTGTGATAAATCCGCTATCGGGCTGTCCGGCCGCCGCGCGCTACTCCACAGGTCGCGGCCACCCGGTCCGTGTCGAGGCAGGCACGACCCAATTTTCGCGCTGGGTTTGCGAATGCAATGACGGAGTGTTTGACAAACACGTTGCCGGGAGCGCGCGCAGTGATGGTGCCCCACTGGCCTTCAGGGTCGAGGGTAAAGTCCAAAAACAGGCGAGTGGGTGGACCTGACCTAGACCAGGGGTGCGCCCCGAAGCCGGCGCTCAGACGACCCGGAGAGCCGCACGCGCGAGGAGGCGAATAAGGGCTCGCTCACGCGCTGATGGGTGTACCCTTGTGATTGAGCCACCAACCAACGCAAGGCAGGGCCCGTGGTCCAAGGTGCCGGGCTCGTGTTGTGCACATCCCCGCTCGTCGTCCTGTCACACCGTTGAAAGAGAAGCAGGTCCGGAAGATGGCGATCGCATCGCCCGCCGGCGCCCTGCCTTGCTCACCCCCTTCTCTTCCAATCCGACAACCTTCCCCGCAAGACCACGCGTCCCTGGCTCGCCGCAGTCTATATATCCCCGGTCAGCCCTAGTCATAGCCCCTCGCGCGGGTTGCTTACCCCCATCGCTCGCTCCCCCCCTCCTTCATACGCATACACGGCCCCCATCCTGTCTGACAACACAGCATGGCCCGCTCCCGATACCCTCGCAAGGCACAGGCGGATGCGGCTGCCAAGCTGACCGCCATGAGGGAGCGCGGCGAGCTGAACGACACCCCTTCCCCGACCTCCTCCGTCTCCTCTCTCAGCACATCCTCGCGCAAGATCCGCAGCAGCGCGGTGAACAACAAGATCAAGAAGAAGGTCGCTGGCCAACGCCCGCGCGCCGACAACGGGCGCGCAAAGACCGGCTGCTGGACCTGCAGGGTCCGCCGCAAGGTACGTGTATGCGCTCGCGGCATCGGGGCTCAGGGCTCAGGCTTCACAGAAATGCGGTGGCCGCCTCGGGCACCAGGATCCCAACTGCATCGACTGTACTCGCCTCGGTATCGAGTGCCTCGGCTGGGGCGAGAAACGTCCTCCCTGGTTGCGCAAGCCTGTGAGTGCCCAACCGGTGCTGACATCACTCCTCCTCCAATCCTGACCATGACTCAGGGCGCGGTCATAGCCACGCGCCAGGCCATCAAGCGAGATCTCACAGCCAGGAAGCTCGTCAAGGGTCACAAGAAGGAGGAAGAAGACATCAAGCCCAAGATGAGCCCTCGCTCGCCCCCGAGCCTCCACACTCCGCCAATGCTCACCCTCAACGACGAGGAGCTCGACCTGAGCGATGATGACGCTCTCAGTGAGCTCGACCTCGATGACGAACCACCCTCCAGCAGCCCCCCTAGCAGCCAGCTCTCCGAAGTTGAAAGCCCGCCCATGGATGACGATGTCCCCGAGCCAGAGATGCCCGAGCCTGGCACGCCAGTGCTGGTGCAGGACGACGACTCCATCTCCCCGCTTACCCTCCGTGGGACGGACAGCGAAATCCTTCCTGAGGGCTTCATGTGTACGCATGCATACTACTTCTTGTGACGATACACTCAGTCTAGCTGTAGTGGACATGAATGTCCACGCCTGGTACACCAATGGCTACGGATCCCTGTACCCAGATCAAGCCCCAGCCATGTCTTTCGATCAGGCAACGCAAGTGCCTCAGCTGGCGCCGCTGCTGACGCAATCGTTCACCGACACCTCGTCGTTCATTGACTACAACATGCCATTCGACGGTATCGGCCCCGACATAACATTTGATCAAGAGTTGCCCCCCGTAGTATCGAGCTCCATGGACGGCATGGAGAGCTTGTTCAACAGCATGCATACGATGGAAGGCTCTCCCGCAACCCCCTGCAGCCTCGCCTCGCCCTGGGTAGCCCCCGAGGTCATGGGACCCGCTGGTCCTTCTTCACCATTCTACCCCGACTTCCTCAGCGCCCACCTCCCACCCTCTCCTGCGCCCACGGCTGCGTCTTCCATTTTTTTTCGTAGCGAACCCTGTCATCGGTTTGCACCTCGAGACTTCGCCCTCTTTCAGGACTACCTGAACCACGTGCTGCCGCTGCAGCATGTCCTCAGGCCGAACCAGCACAAGCGCGAAGTCATGTTCGAGTTGGCAAACCGGTGGGCGCAGGGTTGTGAATCCGCAGCCCCCCCTCCGACGATGCTCTGCCTCGCCCTAGTCCACAAGCTGCAGCGTGCCACGCGCGACCGTAGCCTCCCTCCGCACATGGTCCAGAACATCTACCGCGATAGGAACAAGTACTGGTGTATGGCGAAGGAAGCACTCTTCTCCGATCCGCTGCTGTCGCACGAGCGCGCGGCACTCGCGGTGCAGATGCTGGACTGCTCGCTCCTCACCGGCTGCCAGCCGGAAATCGACTACTTCCGGTACATGAGCGTCTTGCATGCTTATTGCACCCAGATCACTCACGGGAGCGAGAACGTCTACTCTCTGCTCTCCATGATGGGCAGCGACCAGCTCGTGGACTACACCGTCAAAACCGCCTTCTGGATGGATGTGATCGGGGCTATCTCCAAGCGGACGCAGCCGAGGTTCATGCAACAGTTTCGTCAGCTGTCGCAAAGGGTGCCCGGCCAGCCTCAGCCGTTAGACATGTACGTCTCGTCCTCCTTTAGCATACGGCACCGTCACTGACACTGTGCAGGTCGGACTTCACCGGCTGTGACACTGATGTGATGATCGCCTTCGCCGAAATTGCCAATCTGGAGGACTACAAAGCCATGCGCGGTCCATACATCAGCAGTCAAGAGCTCTGCCAGCGAGGCTTCTTCATCAACGATCAGATCGATCGGGCACAGCGTGCTTCGTTAGCCACGCCGCCCACGATGCTGTTCCCTCACGCCGTCAATGAACAACACAACCCTTTCTCGGCGGGATGGCCGGTGCCTCCAAACAATTTCATCCCAACCCCAGCACAGCAATACCATGCGCAGATACTCGAGACTCCCGATGCTCGCCAGCGTCGCCGCATCTCAGACGCCTTCCGTGCTGCTTCCCGGGCGTACGTTTGGGCCGTGGTGAACGGCTGGAAGCCCCGCGTGCCCGAGATCCTGGCCGCTGTTCACGATACGATTGCTGCTCTGCGCGACATCAGCAGCACGAGCCAGAACCCGGTCGATCGCGCGCTCATCCTCCCGCTCTTCCTCGCCGGCGTACTCACGGACGACATCAACCACCACCTGTTCATCCGCGGCAGGCTGAGCAACGTCCCTGATCGCGAGTGCGGTACCTACTGCAAGCTGCTCGAGGTCCTCGAGAAGGTGTGGCACCTCCGGCGCATGAACGGTGGCCAGGAGGTCGACTTCCGTGCAGTGATGATGGACGTCAACACGGCGGTTGTCCTTCTTGCGTAAGGAGGATGGACGAATATGATATGTAAGATGGCGCGTATTCCCGATTAATGGTTGTTGTAATTCTCCCTGTTCCCTTTCTCTGGGCTTCGGTTGTCTCGTCCTTATGACTCGGTGGTTACCCTATTCCTTGAACGCCCATATCTCCTTCTCATTATCATTCAATATCCAAAAACAGATTCTTCACATACTCTACCCTTGCCATTTCATTCCATCTCACTCAGATTAATATGTCGGACTTGTAGTTATCCGTACCTATGAACCCCATGTGTCACCCGCTGTACTCTATTGTAGCCGGTCGCACACAGCGCCTCAGCCCGAATTCGAATCCCTACCAATTCATTCCCAGCCCCAACCTTCAAATCGCACACCGTCTCAGGCCTGATCCGAATTGAGCGCCCCCTGTTGTGGCTAACCGTGCCTGGCGCTAAAAACCCCGCATGTCTATTGTTGGGCCGTTATGTTATATTATGTTATGAGGTGTATACGCGGCGCTTATCGACATCGATCCGTGCCTGGGATACGCCGGGCGCCGGACGAGCGCTAGTACAGTACCGCCCTCGGCCGGCACTCGGAACCTCCGAAGCTCTATGCCGCCGGCCCGCCAATGCTAACCGGAGAATGCCGCATGTGGGGTGCCGCTCCGCTCGCTCCGCGGCCCCGTTACCGCCCACACGACAGGTATGTAAGCGCCCTCCGACACTCACGGCCACAACCCTCGATTAGTTAAGCGCCCTCCAGGCCAAATCCAAATCCAAACACCCACACATCCCCATCCCCCTCGCCCACCGCCACGACCCCAGAGGCCTCATCAACACTCAGCCCGTTCCCGCCCTCCATCACCTGCAGGGGCGTGTGGTGCAGCACTGGCCGGAGGGTCGGCTCGCCCTGCCCCGCATGGGCGGTCTCGTGCGCTCTTCTCGAGCCAGCGCGGGAGCGGGATGGGTGATGGTGCGAGAGGGAGAGGGAGAGGGAGCGCTCGGCCGCGGCCAGCCAGGGTGCAGTGTAGCTCTTGACCCCGTTCATCCCCTGCACTAAGCCACGCGAGCCGGAGCAACCGAGGGAGAAGGTGTTGTGCCGGTCTCGTTGCGCAAAGGCGAGGTCTGAGATCTCTGCCACGAGCGTGGGCGGGAGGAGGTACGGCGCTGCTGCCGGGGTGGAGGGCGCTTCTGCTACGTGTGAAGAGAGGACGGGGGAGGGGGAGGGCGCTGGGCGCAGGCGGTAGTGCACTAGCGTCCAGTTGTCCACGTCTCGAAGTAGGACGCTCAACGCCTCCCCCTCCCTCGGCTGGGAGAACACAGCAGCGTCCACCCTGAAGGGCAGATGCCAGACGGGCCCCGGTCGCGGTCCTTCGGCACCTGTGCCGCTCGGGTGGGGGGAGTGGAGTCGCGGGGGGGAGAGGTGCAGGGCGGGGAGGGGGAAGAGCTGCAGGCTTGTTGGTTTGAGCACTAGGATGTGCCCGGGGAGGAGGAGGAGTGAGAGCGGGTCTTCGCGCGACCAGCCTTCTGCCTGTTCACCCCCCTTACTGGTTAGCATATATGAGGGAAGTACATAGGTAGCCGGACGCACCACCCCGCCCCCGCCCGAGGGGTTCCAGGTAGGGAGCACGCCTTCCTCCCACGTCCGGTAGTCCACGACCCGCAGCAAGCCCGAGTGCGAGGGGTACACGAGCAGGCGGTCCGATATCGCACAGGGGGTCGGGGCGGACTCGCGGATCCGCTCGAAGGACTGGAGCAGGGTGAACTGCTGGCGGCGGGAGCGCAGGAGGGACTTGGGAGGGGTGAGTGGGATGCGCAGCAGGTCCGTTTGGTTCCTGCGTCTGGGGTGTCAGGGACTGGTGCGAAGGACGAGCGGGAAGGCGGGAGAGTGAGCGGGACGCACCGCCAGCTGAGCAGGACGAACAGCTCGTCCCCCGTGAGGTGGCTCTCAAACCCGCAGTGCCAGCCACGGCCTGTGCTGCTCGTGTACTCGGCGACGCGCTTTGGCTGGCGGAAGACGCGAGGGAAGGTGGGCTTCCTCGCATTCGTCCTCTTGGCCCGTTCGTGGGCTGGCTCTAAGTTGGGCGATGGGTCGGACGAGGAAGCGGTGCCGTCGTCATCGTCGTCATCTTCGTCATCTTCGGAGCCTTCAGTATCCCCAGAGCGCAGATCGTACAGCGCCAGCCTCACCCCATCGGTCAGGGCCAATAACCACCCTCCCTCGCCGACGACTTCCAGCTTGTCGACGTGCCTCGCGCCCTTGATTAGAGTGCAGCTCGTCGGCACGGGGCGGGGTGAGCTCCAGTTGCGCGAGAGGCGGAGGGAGGAGGTGAGCAGGCGCTCGAGGGTCTCTTGTTGCGGGGAGTAGGAATGGTTTGGGGAGGAGAGGGTTGGGTGGGGGAGAGAGGGGAGTGGCAGCTGACGAGAGAGGCGTGCGTGCAGGGCGAGCCATACGGAGGGGGTGTAGCTCACCGCATACAGGTACCTGCATGTCTGTCTTTCCTGGTCAGCACGCGTATGCACAGCGAGAGAGGGAAGGGGTGCGTACGACTCGCACGGAGAGGACGTCCGGGACTGAGAGAGCGGAGAGAACGAGGAGGAGGATGTCGTCCGGGAGGCGGTCGAGCGACAGCATCCCTCCTGTCTCTTACTTGCTCTCTCTAAGCAGTATCAATCGATTCCAATGCTGAGAAGAATGTTGGGAATGGCCGCTGCATACCAGCTCGCTGTGGACGGTGACAAGGACGGGTTAAGCCAGTCCCTGATGACGCACCCTCTACCCTGCCTAGTACAGTCACGTGCCCCTCCCATCGGCAGGAGCCTCGTGCCCGCCGTTGAGGTCACCGACGACCTCCTCTGACGTCCCCAATGCTGCCGATGCTGAGGCAAGTGCATGTCGATGGTACAAAGGCGCGCAGGTGCGGGGTGTACGCGGCGACTCATACACCGTCACGTCCCCAACGACCCGCGTTCCCGCAGTTCCCGCCGTCGTCGAGTGAGCCGCTGCCCAGCAAGCCCCGGCACACAGCCCACGAACCCGCACGACGCAAGCCGACGCTCTCGGGCTTCTAGCCGCCTCCTCTTCCTACTTCCTACGCGCGTTCTAGGACCATCCGCAGGGGACCGAAACCGCAAGCCGCGAGGTAGACCCGAGCGCACCAGCCTGATCAACACGAGGCCTCGGTCTAAATTTGCGCACCGCGGGCTAGAGGCCATATAAATCGCTCTCCTGTCCTGCTGCCGCCGCTGGGTCTGCTGTGGACGACTCTATTCGAGCTCGACGTACACTATCACGATATAACGACCTCGACTGTTCCGGTTGATAACGACACACTCGCAAGAGCGCAAGAGACAAGATGCCGCTTCACCCAAGGCACGCGTACGGCGCTTCCTGGCTCCTGCTCATCATCGCTTTCATCTTCCTGTGCGCCCATCCCACTTCGTATTCCCCGTCACCCGCATACTGATGAGATCATGTACGGCAGGCTGCTATGCTCCATCTCGGTTCCCGTGGTGCACTCGCTGTACTTCATGGACAGCGACATCTCCGGCGGCTCGCGCTACGGGATGTGGTGCGTCTCCCTCCTTCCCCCATCCCATACGCAGATGCATAGCTGACCCATGTCTTGCAGGGGCTGGTGCGACTACTCGCTCGCCTACTGCTGGGGCAACTTCCTCTACTGGGGGTTCGACCCCTTCTTCGTCGTGTGGATGACGAAGGTCCTGGTCTTCTACCCGATCGCCTGCGTGCTCACCTTCCTGACCCTCCTGTGCCTGCTCCCCGCCTCGATCCGCTCCGAAGGCTATGAACCTGAGCCACCGAGTATCTACCCGTTCATGGCCGTCATGGCCTGCCTCTGCTCCGTCGTCGCCTGGTGCTTCTCCATGGCAATGTTTGCGATCGCGAGGCTGAGGCTGAGGGCGGACGGGTTCACCGCTGGGTTCGGCGCGTGCATGTGGTTGGGGTTTGTCGCGATGCTATGCTTGATCGCAGTCGCCGCGCTTAGCTTGTGGTCTAGGAGGGTGAGTGCACTGGTCTTGCTTTCTGCGAGGGACGCTGAGGATTTTGGCAGGTGAAGTATGCTACGTATTGAGTTTCTGGGAGCACGATATCGATAACAGGCACAGCCCCAAGTTCTCCGATTACCACACCATGATGGCTGTTAGTCCGATTCCCGCAAATATCACATATCACGGTTAGCGCCCAGACGCGCTGACAAGTTGTACTCTATCCATTGGTTCTGCAATAGACTGTGTTTCGTCCACTCGACCAGCCCACAGAGACGCCCGATCAGTCAGCGCTAAAAATATAGTACCTGCGCGAAGGAAAGAGTGGGGGAAGAGGGAGGGGCAGAGAAGGGCAGAGGTGTTAAGGAGGGCAGCGGGAGCAAGGGAGGAAACAGCTCATCAGAAAGGCACATCGCTCTGCGGGACAGACACTCACACGTTTGTTCCATTGGAAATGTCGTTGACATTGGTCACGTTGGCTTCGACGACTGTGGCACCGAGGCTTTCGAGATCCGCAATCGCTTGTTCGAAAATGGGGTGGTCGAAGTCACACTCGTGAACCATCCGGCATTGTTGAATTTCCGAGGAACACCAAGACGGATGCCTCTAAGCGCATCCTTCTTCAGCCCAGCGGTGTAGTCTGGGATGATTGTCATAGATCGCACAGGTGAATTGAACTCAAGGTCACAGTCGCGTATAGGGTGAAACTAGATGGGACCTCAAAGAAAGAGGGGATAAAGACGTGTCGGTGACTCGTGTCAGGGAACCAAGACAGGTTGTTGCGCTGGCGACCTGCAGCAGCAATGATGCACGTCTTCACTCACGCCGTCACCTTCCGCACTTTCATATGTTATGCATCACGGCTGGAAGATTGAAGACATTCAACTGGAACTATTCGATGTCTTGTCACGACGAAGCTTAGCGAATCTGGCTTGCACGTGCCGATACTTTCAGCACCTGCTTGAGCCTCTGGTCTGGAGAACACGCTACGAAACCGACTTGACCTTCTTAATCGACCATAGCACAAAGAAGCCGTCACACCGGTAGGATGCTCCAAGTAGATATGTACAGTCCCTCTGACACTTACCCAGTCATCTGCATTACGTGCGCACACTGTATCTCCACGAACGCCGATGCAACCCTCGAGTCAGTCGCCAGCTGGTCGACTTTCTCCGATCCTCCGATCCTATGCCGCTCTCCTTGTTTCCTCAACTTCAAACCCTGTTCGTCGAGTTCGATCATGCATATACCAGCTCTTGGTTCCCAAGTCTCGCCACAGTATGCTTATCGAGGTCGCTCCGCAAGCTCCACATCTCCATCGATCAAGATACCGTCGTATACTGCGACAAACTCATCGAGTCATTTGTGGAGATGATACCAATGTCTCCCTTGATCCATTTTTCAGTACCTACCTTCCGGGTCAAAGACACCTCATTTGGATGGGCCGGAACCCAAATCAGCAAGACTGTTCTAGCTCTTCAGAAAGCGATCCCCGAGCTCCGAGAACTAGAGCATTTGTCCGTGGGAGCCTGGGCGTACACACCATCCTCGTTAGTTTCAATAGGAGAACTTCCCGGTCTAACATCACTCGAAATGATACCGGTCCCATCCAGCAAACAGGGAATGCGAGGTCTACTCCTCAACGCTTCCGCCGATCGCTTTCTGCGCATAGCACATGCTTCACGGTTCTCTAATTTACGAGCTCTGCATTTGAATGCCAGTCCCGCAATAATTCGAACCATTCTTCAAGGCATCCGCCCAATAAAGGAAGTGTACATTGTCACGTGGTGTACGCCCGAGATTGACGATATCGAGGAAACGGTTGCAACCGCATGTCCGTATATAGAGCGCTTGACGTGGGTTCAGCGGACTTGGCCGCGACATGAGGTGGTAGTTTCACTGCCCGATCTTCTACGAGCATTCACTCGCTGTCACTCGCTCCAGTTCCTCACTGTCGGAATTCCGGACCATATGGTTGGATCTCAACTACGCACCGAAAGTCTTGTGGATATGTTGGGCTCATGGCCGGCCCTGCAGTTTATGCGACTCTCAGCAATCGAGGCGGCCCTGGATCAGCTAGCTACCCGCGATCCGGCTATTCCGGGTCCCGACAGTTCGCTTACACCACAACTTGGTCTTGGTCCTCCCATTCTGGTGGCTATCGAGCTCAGCAAATCAGCGATAGACACATTACGAAACGGAGATCGGACGGAATTGCGTTCCTATCCGGTCGAACCGGATAGATAATACCCAGCAGGGTCTTCATGGCGAGGGCTGGTGTAATTGGAGAAGACAGGCTAGCCAAGAATGGTCAGCCCCATTCCTTCGTAATCTCACTTGATCCCTGCACCAATGTCGCTCGATGATGGAGATCCAGTATTCAGACTACGTAAACTGATGGACAAATATGGCGAATGTAGACGGAGGGTTCCTCCGGAATGATTCAGGATTGTCCCGGAGTTGTCATCAACATGGGCACAAGCACTGCGCGCGCACTACGATGCTGACGTCTTCCAGTATGAGCAATGTTGTAGGGTAATGTGCACCCGGTGAAGCTCCCCCGCCGTCTGATAAGCTGGGTCATTTCGTGGAAGAAACTGTTGCCCTTGGGCGGTGGTTGACACGTCTTTCAGTCTGATGATACTGCGACAACAAGCTCAACAATAACAGATGCGCAGGCTGGCTGAGACTTGCCGCGCACGTGAGCGGTCCACCCTAATCGGGATCACACAGGAATTTCATTCATTTGGCCACAAGCCAATGCACAAGGGTCTGGGCGCCCTCACATTCCTTATCTATGAAAAGCTCCCGGTGCCGACAGTGAAGGATTCTCACTGTGCCTTCTTGCTGGCCCGGATAAGCCACTGCTTCCCTGAACGCCATGACCAACTTCTAAACATCCAAGCTATCTTCCTGTCTTTGATTGGTGAACTGCTGGGTTTGAGGTCTTCTGGATTGCGCAACACGGGTGGAATGCCAAGACCTCTGCGTCCCATGGAGGGCAAGCCTAGCAAGCCCATAAAGCAGCATGAACGAAGAGAATCACTCACCAGATCACTGGTGAACATCATGCTCTCACATCGCCTGCTGCTCACTGCTCTTGCGTGCCTTCTTGGCATCGTGTCGGCCAATATCGACTTTGGCGCGCGTGATCTCTCGGCTCGGAAGTGTATTGATTATCCTGCCTATCCGGACCTCTACGAGGCCAGCTTTGCAGAGATAACTGCCGGGTTGGAATCTGGCTTGTATACGAGTGTTGATCTGGTCAAGGCATATCTGGCTCGTATCGATGAAGTCAACCTGAAGGGACCAGTTCTTCGTGCTGTCATCGAGACAAGCCCCGTCGCCCTCGCCGAAGCGGCCAAGTTGGATGCCCTGCGGAAGAATGGCACTGTTCTCGGACCTCTACACGGCATCCCTATCATTGTCAAGGTAAGTCTTTATGACGTCTTTCATATGGTGTCTAATGCTTGCTCTAGGACAACATTGACACGCAGCCCGAGGATGGCATGAACACCACTGCTGGCTCGTATGCGCTGGTCGGCACCATCACTCCTGGAGATGCCGCGGTGATCAAAGGCCTGAAGAAGCAAGGCGCTATCATACTCGCCAAGGCAAATTTGTCGCAATGGTATGGTGATTTTCAACGTTGTTACACACTTGCTAAGCCTCCAATCTTAAAGGGCATTCTGGCGGAGCTCCACCTTGCTGCCCAGCGGCTGGACCTCGGTTGGCGGTCAATGCACGAACCCCTACTTCCCCTTTGGAAACCCTTCCGGCTCAAGTGGTGGAAGTGCAATCTGTGCTGCCATTGGCCTTTCTGCGGCCGCTCTGGGCTCGGACACCGGCGGCTCAGTCATCTATCCTTCGTCCTACGTAAGTAGTCTGGCGAGGAGTCAGGGACGTTAAGCTGAACTGGGGTAGCAAAACCTGGTTGGCATCCGCCCTACTATTGGATTGGTTTCTAGGACCGGTGTCGTCCCCATTTCTGAGCACCACGACACCGTTGGTCCCATTGCGCGCTCTGTCACCGACGCTGCCATTCTTCTCAACGCCATTGCCGGCCCCGATGCCAGTGACAACTACAGTATGTCAAATATTTGGATCGGTGCTTGCGCTGCTCATGTCCCAATAGCACTGGCCCAGCCTAGTCCTGTGCCGGACTACACCGCTGGGCTGAAGAAGGATGCGCTCAAAGGCGTTCGTCTCGGTGTTCCACGGAATTTCAACAACGCCGGGTGGTTCACAAGCGCCACTTCGACCAACACCGGAATCGACACTGTTTTCGAGCAAGCGATTGCGGATCTCGAAGCCCTCGGGGCCACCGTTGTCGAAGCGAACGTCACCAATATTAATGATATTCTGAACGGGACAAATGTGTGAGCGTATTTTCCGCAGATCGAGTGCTCTTCTGATGAGATATTCCCTCCCTTGCTCCCGCTGCCCTCGTTGACACCTCTGCCCTTCTCTGTCCCCCCTATAAACAGTTACTACATATTCAGTTCTGATTTCCGCAAAGACCTCGAAGAGTACCTCGCGACATTGAAGTATGTTCCATCCGGGATCAAGAACATCGACGACTTGATCGACTTCGACAACGCGCATCCCGAACTCGAAGAGCCGCTGACTTACGAGTCCCAAGATCTCTTCTACCAGTCGGCCAATACGTCGATCGATGATCCTCGATACCGCCAGACAATTGCCTATATGTCGCTAGTGGGCAAGGGCGGGATTGACGCGGCACTGAACGACAACAACGTGACCGCGTTGATCTTCCCCTCGCCGCAGTCGACGTTCTCGGCCGTTGCCGGGTACCCGCAGATCACCGTTCCACTCGGATTCCTGCCACCATACACGGCGCCGGTGCAGGTGCAGAATCACACGGTGCAGACGTACGATCCCTTCCCCGGCCTGCCGTTTGGGTTGACGTTCGCCGGGACCGGGTACTCGGAAGCGACGTTGATCAGTTATGCGTATGCGTTTGAACAAGCAACTCACCACCGCCTGGAAAAGCGCGCCTACTGGGAGGCCATCCCGAAGACGCAGATTCCTGATGTGCAGTGAGTGATGATGATGCATCAATAAATGACGATGCTTGGTTCGCGTGAGGATCGGCGGCTTATGTGACCCGTTGTCCGGACTTGCGACGGCTCCAAATCCAATGACCATCATAAACTTCACGAGTATCAGGCGTCGTACCAAGCATGTAGAGCTTTCGTAATGCTGTCGCGCGAGTGGTAGAGATAATAACGTACCCAATTCCGACTCGCAACGATGCGAGTGACTCCCGTCCAGAGCCCATGCCGCGCACGCGACACCATTCCTCGACCCTTGGGCTTCTTCCAAACGCTTCAAGCCGCGCCTCCACCGCATGTGCTCGATTGACCCTCACTTCCATACCACCAGCAATATACCCGTACCATGCCTACTGAGCCCCCTGCTAGATCTCGTATACCTGCGCCGACAAGCAGAGCGTCTGCCACGCCTTCGAGTCTGGCCCCGCCCGGGACGACGCGTTCGGTCGCATTACGCGCCAAAAAGTCCGCCTCGTCCCTCCGGCCTCCTCCTCCCAGTCCGGGCTCAGTTCCAAAGTCACCATCTCCCAGTCCAAGTGGCTCAAGGATTCGTGCTAAGACGCCGAATACGCCGTCTAGGCCCAGGGCACCGCAGCCCAACCCTCCGTCACCGAGCTTAGAGGGCGGCATGGCACGACTGTCCGTGAAAGAGCAGATCGCTCAACGGCGCGCCATGCTACGCGAGCAGCCCGCCAAGTCGACTGTGAACAGGCCAATCGATGACGAATGGGGTGGTGGAAGGGGCGTTTCGGGAAAGACGGAGGAGGTAGATATCTTGGGACGGGCCAGCATGTTGGTGGATATAACGAGAGCGAAGACGACTGGTATGTCCGCAACCGCGTTGCATATATGCGCATTAGTTCACGAGCCATTCCAAAGGAAAACTGGATCTCTCCTTCCGCGAGCTGCCTTGTCTACCCTATGCGCTGTTCAACCTTCATCTTGGCCTCGAACCGTCGTTTCCGCCGCCCCCGCCGCGGGACCCGACCGAGAAGGAGGTCAAACAGCCTTCATTCTACGAATGCGTCGATTTGGTCTCCTTACGAGCACGGGACAACATGATTGAGGAGATCCAGGGGGAGATCAGTTACTTTGTCAGTCTGAAGACGTTGGATGTGGGTCTCGTTTGTCGTGCAGTACGTTCAAGCACTGAACTGGACTAGCTGAATCGCAACAAACTGAGCAAGCTACCACCCACATTCTCCGAGTTGCAAAACCTTGTGAATCTCGACCTTGCGTGAGCTGAAATTCTTCCTGCTTTGGCTCTATCTAATCGTGACCCAGGCACAATCAGTTTACTTCTATTCCTGCCGAGATCGCGTCGTTGAAAGCCCTTGCTAGTCTGGATATTTCCAACAACCCTCTGGCATCCCTCGAGAATGTTCCCGCGGGCTTGTCTGCTCTGTCGGCATCTCATTGTCAGCTGACCCTTGCCTCACTGGAGGTTCTCCCATCCGGCCTCATCCAGCTGGACATCTCGCATAATGCGCTTGGTGAGTTCGCGTATATTCGCATTCACATGCGACACTCATTCCCATTGAGGTCCATCACCACTCCTTTCCGGTGTCTTAGAGCGGCTCTCACAATTGACGAGCTTGACGGCAAAGTCGTGTGACTTGGACTCGAACGATCTCCAAGGTGACGGCTGGTGGACAACGCGACTAACCACGCTCGAACTCGGTGGACCACAAAAGGAAGCATGGGAGATCGAGGCAGAACAGCGCGTCACCCGACGGCGACAACCTGCCGCATCTTCCTCACCGCAGCAGAGCTCATCCGCCAATGATGTAGATGATAAATCGCGCACTGAACATGCCGCAGAGGTGCCAGCTGCTGGCCAGAGTGGAAAGGCGGAGTCCTACATACTGGGTCACTTCTATGATGCCAAAACGCTCACCCTCACACTGCCATCGTCGCGCGCCCGCCCACCGCCGCCCGCATACATCCCGACAAACACGCTGCCATATGATGTCATTATGCGGCACAGCTGGACAAATGACCTGAAGCGCTTGGTTCTCACTGGCAGGAATGCGAACCCTCTGTTTACCCTGCCGGGCAATGACGCCGGCATCGTCCTGGACAGGGTCGAGGAACTTACAATGATCGACTGCGGCATCACCGAGAGCACCCGGGTCCAAATCGATGGCATGGAGCGCCAAGAAGGCACGTTCGCCTTGATTGCGCGACTTTTCCCGTCCATGCGCATATTGGACCTCTCATACAATCAACTTCCCTGCCTCGCTGGCATTCGCGAAGTTCTGCTTCGACGGGACAATGCGGAGAGGAAAGGGGTGCGAGAGTTGAAACTTAAGGGGTGTGGGGTGAACAATCTGGATGAGCTCGTTGCAATTCTCGAGGACTCCGGTGCGGAGCCGGCCGGGTCAGACCTGGCTCTGAGAGAGCTCGATCTGAGCGATAATGAGATATCAAAGGTGCGGCGATCGTTCTGGCGCGCAGGAAGTGAGGCTGAAACACGATTCGGTCTCTTCTTATTGCGCGGCCTGTCTGGAACCCATCAGCTCCCACCTAAGCTAGGCCTGCTTCCCGTAGATGTCCTGCTGGTGGATGGTAATCTGTACGTAACCTTCATTTGCTTGAAGCGGTTTCTCCCTATCAGCACCGTTCCGAGGGCTCGGGGAATCGCGTCGCGAACCGCTGATTATGTCCCTTTGACCCACTTGCTTGCTCGTATTCAATCTCGGGCCCTGGGGCTTCGGTGTGCAGGACGAGGTACTGATGACTCTATGCGTAGTTTCCGAATCCCGGCGAGGCGAGTGTGGGAGAAGGAAGGTGAGCGAACATTATGCCAGAAGCTAGCCCGGGTCGCCCCCCCACCCGTCTGCGCCCTGCCTATTGCGGATTGGTTGTGCCCGCCGGCAGCGGCCATTGCCACGTATTCGCACTGGCTGATGCTGGAACGGTCTATGCGGCTGTGGCCGTGGGCCACCATATGGGCGAGTGCGCGTATGGCTACTTGCCACAGCGCGAACACACTCGATTCCTTTTTGCGACGGGTCGCCTACCGCATTTGGCCGAGGCCGCTTACATAAGCGCTCTACGCACGTTTCCGCGAAAATCACGCCCATTTGGCGTCCTGCGTCTTCCTCGGATTATCGCAATCAGGCGATGGGATGGATTTGCTTCCTGGGTTTCGCCGGGCAAGCCCGGAAGCGATATGACCATTTGTTGCAAGCGGTGACGGGGGCGCGGCGACTCGGGCATGTGTGGCTACGGGAAAGAGAAGCGGATGGATGGCTGACTATGTTTTGTTTCTTTTGCGCGACAAAAAAAGGCACCAAAGGCCTGCTTGCATGGCTACGCGAGCGGCTGTGAGTACTACAGTATTAGCGGTGGCGGTTTGCGTTGGGCGCGGGTGAGGTGGCCAGCGAGTTGGGTTGGCTTCCGGGCCACGGAGGCGAACAAGGGACGGTGATGGCGTGTGATTGGCGGGTGAATGCGGATCGGGCGCGCGCGGGACGAGGGCGAGCCGGCGTGCGGGGTCGGTCGCCAAGCCACCTGCCCGAGCCCAACAGGGACGGGTCGGCCAGATTCGGTATCGGCCGGTCATTTCTTTGCTGGAGCTGGCGTCTCACCCAACCCACCTGGCCGAGGCGTATGGGTAATATTTCGCAAATCGATCATGCTTCACACTCGTTCGCTGCGGGGTACCTCTCGTTCCCTCCCGGCATGCACGGGCCCCAGCCCGCAGCCCGCGGTTCTCGCTGGGTGCACAGGGAGAATATTTCGCGGCTCGTGGCTCATGGGATGGACGGGGCGGTACGTAGCTACCCTGCCCAACCCTGGGGCGACCCAACCCTCCTTGGGTCCACCCCCGCATATCGGAGTCGAGCGGCGGGGGCGAGGGCGAACGCCTCGGGTGGGCAGGTGAGGGCAGAACCGCGTTGATAAGTGATCGCATTGGGTGGGTATAACTCCCTACCGTCCCTGCTGTGCCCGAGGGCTTGCGCATCTCCCCTCTCTCCCTCTTCCTGCCTGAGCGTCGTAAGCTGTCTGCACTCCCTTCTCTCTCGCGAGCGACCAACTCCTGCTTGCGCTCGTACACCCCACCCCTCCTCCCTGCCCAGCAGCATCCCTCCAGTCCCCCGCCACTCAGCCCTCCGCCAGAGTCACCTCCACGTCCCCGCCCCTGACGGAGCCCAGACGGATCACTGATCTGCATGAGCATCCTGACGCCTGCCCACCCCACCGCGCGCGGGATGATCCCTACATCGCCCGAGGAAGAAGGTCACGCTGCGCTCGATAGCGGCGGAAGCAATCGCTCGCCGGGGGGCCCACCGACCCCGCGGCCCCACGAGCCATCGCAGGGGAGAGCGCAGGGACCGCGCACAGGGACACCGCAGGGACAGGCCGGAGTACTGCAGCGCCGCCGGCATTTGGCCGTCCCAAACTTGAATTCCCTCCCCCGCGCTCCCGGGGCCTTGCTCGCTCCCCCGCCATTCGCACCTCCTGCCCCGGCACCGGCTCACACCACCACGACCACCACATCCACCGACGACCACGACCACGACCACGAGAAGCCACACCGTGTCATCGCAGCACTCCCCAGGTCAGCCCTCGCCTCCTCCTCCTCCTCCTCCACAACCACCACCACCACCAGCGCAAGCGCCAGCACCCGCACGACCGCCCACGCCTCCCCGCGCTTCGCAGCAGCAGCGCACAACTTCCCCTTCGCCTTCCTCATGTCCGCGCCCGTCACGCCCATCCACGCGCGCGCCGGGTCGGGCCCCGCCTACCCGCCCCCGACGCTCGCGCACAAGTCGGCACACTACCTCCACTCCATCCCCCCCAGGGAGAAGACGACGCGCACGCTCATCCTCGACCATGTCCTGTGGAAGCACGGCAAGGCCCGGTTTGCGCAGGCGAGGGCGGAGCTGGGGCTCAGGATCCTGCAGGAGGACGAGGAGGAGGAGGCAGAGGGCGACGTAGATGGTGCAGAGGAGGTCGACGCGCTGCAGTACCGCTCCACCGGTCGCCCGGCCATCGTCCTCGGCCCCGGAGACCCGAGCAAGGCCAAGCTGTACAAGGCCTCTGCAGACGGGCACGAGAATGTGCTCAGCGCGATGCTCGAGCAGCCGCCTGACGTGCCCTACGGCTCGGTCACGAGCGCATACGACGAGCAGGACCGGCTGTCCAAGCCGCCCGTGCTGCCCAACGGCGTCCGCCTCCGCCTCACACTCACGAGCTTGGTAAACGACTTCTTCGCGAGGGACGACGACCCCGTTATACTGAGCCGCGGCGCCTACCCGCCCAGCATCGCCCAGCTGCAGCTGATCAGCAACCCCTGCGCCCCGGCCTCGTCCCTCCCGACACTGCCGAGCCTCGCGGATCTGCTCAACTCCTCCCCCGCTCCGGCGGGGCCTGGTGCTGCCCCAGCGCCCGCCGCGCAAGGAGGGGCAAAGCCCACCTCGATCTGGGCTGCGGTCCCGCGCGGGCTGGGGATGGACGCGCCATGGGCGTTCGCCGGCACGCTGCAGACCCCCGCGCCCCCCGCAGCAGGATCAAGCAGCTCCAGCACGGCGCTTGCACCCCAGCCCCCGCCCTCGGACTGGCCAAAACTCAACGCCCCCGCCTCCTCCTCCCCCGCCGCGCGCGCCATAGCCCTCTACAACGCCGGCGCGCTCGCCCCGCTCAACCCCATCCAGTGCTCCCGCCACTTGACGCCGTGCAACTGCCTTTCCGGCCCTGCTGGGGGTGCACAGGCGAGTAGGCATATAGGCGCTGGGCTGCGCCGCCCGAGTTTGTTGCTGTTGAGGAGGAGGAGCAACTTGCTCAGTGGCCTAGGCGGGGAGAGGAGCCTGCCCACTAGCAGGCTCACCGACCTCCTCCCCCGCTTCATTCGTCTCTCCGCGCTCGTTGCCATCGAGCTGGGGCGTGAAGCCGCCCTCGCCGCAGACGACTCCACCCGCCCGAGCACGACCAACGTCAGCATCGCCGGCGACACGACGGACAGCAGCGCCGCCTCGACGTACGCGTCTGATGTGGAGACCGAGTCGGACCACACGCCGCTCCCCGCACGTCCGAGCCGTGCGTGGTACGCCCTCCTGTGCACGCTGTGCACGCGCGCATGCCTCGAGGGCTACCTCGCCCGCGGCTGGCGCGGCACCGAGGGCGTCGAGACGCTGTTCGGCGTCGGCGTCGACCTGGGAATGACCTTCGACGGGCTGCTGGACGACGATGCTGCCACTGCTGCTGCCGGAGCCGGGAGCGACGAGAGCATGACGGATGCGGAGGACGGGGCGGAGCTGGAGCCCGATGGCTGGCCGACGATGGAGGAGGCTGCGCGCGTGCTGTTCCCCGGCGGGCAGGGCGAGGACGGGTATGTCCCGCTTACTACTGGCGCGCAGGCGGAGTACGAGCAGGAGATGAGGGCGAGGCGGGATCTGGTGCGTTGCCTCCCAGCTGTATGCGGCGCATAGACTGACCCGCCGTGTGCGATAGTTCTTGAACATCCCGGGAAACACGAACGAGCTGAGGGGCCACTTGATGGACTTGGCTGGGCGCTACCCGCCCGAGCCCATGGAGCGCGCCGCGCTCAAGTTCTGCGAGGCTGTTTCTCGATGGCGAGGCCGGCCTGAGCTGCAGAGTAACGTGAGTCGCTTGCCACTGTCTGTGCCGGCAAGGCATGCTGATGTGTGCGTGTGTCCGCAGCCCAAGAAGAACCGCATCCGCAGCATGTCGATCGCCTCGACGACGTCGCAGTCCGCCATCTCGATCGCCTCGCTGATCAACGCGCCCTCGCCCTCGCGCCCGCCGATCGAGCGCTGGTTCCTCACCCCGACCCGGGCGGACCGCCGCCGCCCGCTCTCTGGCCGCGCCGCGCTCGGAAAGGGCAAGCGCAAGCGCGAGCGCGACATGAGCGGGGATGCGCGCAAGGGCAAGGGCAAGAAGGTCGACCGCACCGACTCGAAGGGATATGTCGAGGAGGACGACTGGGTCGACCCGTACGGCATCGGGAGTTGAACGACCGGCTGGGCCCGGCGGATGCGTGCTACTCATACATGGGCACAACCGGAATCGTACGACTCACTCGGCCAGCAGCGTGCACAGCTGAGATGGGAATCCGAACTACCACACAACTCTTTTTTCAATCACCTCACCTTGTCTTTTTCGGTTTCGGCCGGTCCGCTGTTGACGGTCACTCTTTGTCGTTTCGCTTCGTCTTTGGTCTCTCTCTGAGGTTGCCGGGTTGCTCAATACAGTAAAGGAGGAACGGGCGCAGCCCAGTACAATGTAGTGCAGTGTAGTGCAGCGGGGTCGGAGACTTCGGGATTCATACAGGATACAACAGGAACTGGGCAGTCTGGGATTCTGGACACTCTGATTGTAGCTGTAGTAAACGCTGTTTGCTCGACTTTGTCCGTTGACGATATTGTGACGGTTAAGGAATGACTGCAATAGTCCAGTCCCGCTATCGAATGCGCAAACAATGCAGCAGCCTCAATGTGCGAAGGCGAGAAAACGCGTCAAATCAGCAGATGGGATCCTCGCGCCGCGTTCGCTCATCATCTTGCTCAAGCGCAAATAGCCACCAACACCATCTCGCACAGTGACAATGTGCGCCAATATCCGGTTTGAATGTCTTCGGGATATGACACGCCCCGGAAGAATGGATATTGAAACACAGGTTTGAATGGCGGCACGCGTCGGAAAGTATGCGCATATACATATCTCATTGCGACGCGACCTCGCGCTGAGCGCTGAAGGCATCTGTCGCATCGGCTCGGTGGATATATTGTCAACGACATTGTGCTGCGGTCACAAACCCAACGGTCAGGCTGTGGGAAGGTCGTGTATTTTATTACAAGATACGTATTGTCCTTCTGCCTTTACACGGTTGCATTGTTGCGGTCCAAACTCTGTGGACACGGTGCGACACGCGCGGTGACGCGCGTCATGTGACCGGTTACCATTGTATTGGGATCCCTCTGGCCTTCCTGGCCTCAGCGCGTAGATCCGCTCCCGCGCCGACTTATGTCCACTCTATCATCAGTGCGGTGATATACTGTTCTGGTGCGGAGCTAAGGCCACCTGGTTCTATGCGACGCTTGCTGCACAGCACCAGCTGTGGGGGTAGATATGGATGGCGACGTCGCCGTGGCTCGTCTCGCTGCTCAGCCCAACGCGCAAGTCTGCGTAGCCGCATTCTTGAACATTCCGCCTACTTCTTGGCCAAGGTCTCGGGGTTAGGAGAGCCTCGTACGCTATCGAACTACCGCTGTCGGCGGCTCCTGTGAAACGCCGCAGGAGGCGGGCTTGGAATGGTGAGGAGGCTTGTCTCATTTCATTCCGCGCGCGCCAATGTCGCAACGATACCAGATGGCTGGCAACACACGCTCTGCCTCGGACGGCTTCGTCCTGCCCTCTGTCAACACCTTCTCTCCGCTCCAGCAGCTCATTCGAAAGAACTTCAGCTTCAAGAGTGACTTCATTCGATCACATCAACAACCGGAGCGATTCCGTCCACCTCGTCTCGTTCGGTTTCTGGTGACATCAAAGACCGCTCCATCCGCTATGCAGACCGTCGCACCGATATCTCCAATCAGTCCGAGTGCGGGTGTAACGGCTGCGGACGTAAACGGTTTCCGCCAACGAAGTTTGTCATTTGCACCGAAAACGCCAAGTCGGCTCTCCCGTTCTTCGTTGCCCCTCTCACCTCCTGTCACTCCTGACAAGCAGAGGTTCCCGAAGCTCGAGATGGACTCAGCTATTACTGAAGATGGGGAAGAGACTTTCGATTCATCTTCTCGGACCGCTGGGGTCGTAGAGCCTCTGTCTTTCGCGGCATCTTCGCAACGAAAATGGCGCAAAGGGTATGTCATCACCGCTTAACCGAACTCGTTGTGTCCTGATAGTCCATGCAGACCTCCCGCTGCTCTCGACCTGTCGCCCGATAAACGGCTTGCTCTCTCCAAATCCAAGCAAGAACCGAATGCAGGACCTCATAGAGCAACATGTGTTCGGCTGGATGGGAGAAAATTGGCGGCCGGCATAGCGCGGCGGGGTGGGCAAGTACCCCTTGGAATCGTGACACGTCTCTCGGGTGGAGCAGATGACTCACTTTCGCACAACGGCCCAATCATGCCAACGACACCGAAGAGCGTGCTTGGAGCCAACATGGGCATCTTTGGATTGGGCATCGTCACTTCTCCCCTCCCATTGTCAGCTCGCTCGCCTCCAGCCCCCCGATCGTTGCAAGACGCCAATATCTCTCACGCTCAGGCCAGTGCAGTTGCTCCGATCACGGCACTCCACAGGGGCCGGCAAATGACATTTTCACCACTGCCACCTGAGCCGGATGAGCTAGGCCGATGTACATTGATTGACGACGAGGGTGAACCTGTGACAGTGTATCCCAGAGAGCTGCAGAATTGGCTGTTCCTCCCTTGGGTATACTGGGGAATGGTTTGTGGTCGCACTTTCAACTTGTGGTTCGAGCCGAGACAATGATCAGCATATCTAACGTGGAAAGGTTTTATTCATCAGTGTAGTATGTAGTCGGTGAATATACTGGCAAGTCATGACATTCGTAACGTTTGTGCGGATGAAGGCGCGGGTCCTGTATGCGGCGTGAACCAGGTTCTTAGCGTGCAGTAAGCTCATTAAGAAGCACCGCGGTGGATTTGAGGGAAATGCCGTTAGCCGCATAGGCCCTCAAAGCATCATGCCATGCTTGCATAGCCGTCAAGCCGTCGTCCGGCTCTCCCCAGGTAGCAGTAGCGTCCGGGACGATGATAACGTTGTAGCCGCGGTTCTTGGCCGAGATCGCAGTCGCGTTGACATCCTTGTCAGTGATATAGCCAATCAGAACTACGGTACGAATCGCACCACGATGCAACACTTCGTGGAGCTCTGTCATGAGAAATCCGTCGAGAGTGGTCTTCGATAGCACTGTTTCGCCTTGGAAGGGGGTCGCCCAGGTCTCAAAAGCATGCCCCGGATTGCGATAATTGAGGTACGACTGCGGGTCGGGCTGGTCTTCTCTCATGTGGACAATGGGCGGGCCTGGAAGCTGACGAAAGGCGGCAAGAAGGGCGACGACGTTGTTGGCAATCTGAGGAGGTACCATGGGCGAGCTTTCATAGTATAGTCGATAGCCTTGCTGGAGGCTCAGTAAGATTAACGCGGCTCCTCCGCCGGTGACAGGAATATTGGTGGCCATCGACGAGTTCCTTGGCCGTGAACCTGAGAGCTGTGATGATCTACGTCGCAATGGTTGAGTTTCAAGCCCCAGCTTTGAGCAATTTATACCTTTACACACCATGGTCCAAATGACCACGAGCCGTGGTCCAAACCACCACGAGCCGATGATCGATTGAAGTGGCAGTTTACCCATCGGCTGAGGGCATGAGCTCAGGGTGGCATCAGGATCGCTCTTGAGACGGGAAGCCACGCCTGCGAGGGTGGTAAACTTGCATAATTCATTGTACTTCGCCGGTAAGGCACAGCAAAAATCGGCCGCCACTCCAGACGCACTTCAGCGGCATACGCAACTCCCGCAGAGTGTGGTGGCTCATTAGAAACGGGCGGAAGTATCCCGACGCTTGGATCAATACAGATGGGTTCGATGGGCATCCGGCATGCGTTAGTACATTACAATGAACGGTCTCCAGTAAATGACCACGCAGCACTGCAGTATGCTCCCTTCAGTCAGCCGAACAACGGCGGTGTCTCCAACTCCGCCAGCTTCCTCACCTGCAGTCTAATACGCCCCGCGCAAACACATGCCGTAAGCCCAGGTGGACATATGTCAGAGATCGTCTCGGTGGCAGGCATTCCGGCAACGAAAAAGGCCAACATTGCCTTCAAACATCGGGAACAGGACTTCCGTTATGCGTGTATCGCAGCACAAGTGCCGCATATCCACTGCATTATACACGGCAATCGGAGAACGCCAATCGAAGAGCAGCAATTTGCTCTGTCGTCAAGTTGTCGGGAAACAGGATGACCCATTCAATAATAAGGTCGCCTTTCCCGATGATCTGGCACATTCTGTGAATCCTTCCGCATAAAGGCCAAGCACACGACGTACCTTGCTACCTTGTCGTATGGGCATTCCCTCACCGGGGAGCACGGCTCTGTCCCCGTGTTTGATGATGCCATCCGGCAGTCTGACTTCGACATCTCTGCCGTCCACGGTCCGCACCTTTGCTCTTCGCTTGCGGTCCGCTGTCAGCGCATCGGCCAACCGCAGTCCAAATCGACCGATGAGGTTTTGGCCGGCGATTCCCTCCCTCTCAAAGCGCTGATCGGGGAGCTCGCGAACAACGAACACGAGATCCTGGAATACGCCGGGCTCGACCTCGTTTCCTGCACCGGGGTAGGTTACGCGTGTTCCTTTGGTCCAACCCGGCTCGACGTCAATGGTGATGACATTTTCCTCAGTTTCCCCGTTGAGGAGCGCGCGTTGGATGCCAAACCGTTTCTTGCAGCCAGCATATAGTTCAGCCAATGTCAAGCCAAGGGGGTAAACCCAAGCGACAGGTTTGCGTATCGGTGCAAGTGGTTGGAATGCTTTGAGCGGTTTGTAGTAGACAGGTATTGAGACGTCGGTGTCGGATGAAGCATGGTACATCTCGTTGGATGGACGGGAGCGGGAGCGGGAGCGAGAGTGGGAGTGACGAGGAGGCAGATGCTGCGGTGGGGGGATGCTATGAGACAGTTGAGAATATGCATATATCCTCAGCACGATGCTTACCTGATGTCAGACAGGTTCCCTGTTTGCTCCGAGTGGATGCCTGACGTCCATGATCCCTTAGGAGGCGCTGCGCTGGTTGAACGACCGTGCATCTGCCGATCCATTGAATTGCCGCGTTGGCACGGTTCCGGGAGCGGGACACTGGATGTCCGTTCCATCGGTGAGGGAGGTATCGGTATGTCTCGAGGCGCCTTGGTGAGGTCTGAACTCGATGCCGTCGTCGACACAGTGGGATGTGAGTCGTCAATGCGAGGTAGTTGCGGGATGGAAGAGGGATAGGGATCGACGTTGGGATACTTGGGAGATGTGGGTGGATCATGGGCGGCCTGCTGCTCGGGAGGTGGGTACGGTACTTGTTCTGTCGAGGTTGTCCTTTCTCGTTCGGCAGCCATATTCGGTCGCAAGCCGGACTCCGATTTCCTTCGTGACAGTGCTTCGTCAGTCGCATGATGCGCCTTTATGGCGGCAGCACAATCGATATCGTAAAACAAGCGATCATAGCGCGCGCGACGAATAGGGTCGGCGAGGTAGCGATATGCGTCGTGCAGCTGCCGAGTAATCAGTCATGCTGAACCCAACACTAAAACCATGCAGATGCACCTCAATGAACTGACGTGCTGCATCTTTCGTCCTGAGTCTGTCAGGATGGACAAGGAGCGCCTGCGTTCCGTGTGAGCGACATCAATGAACCTCCGTAGACAATATGCGCACCTTTCGCCTGAAAGCTGTCCGTAATTCTTCGAAATTAGCGGTTTTCGGTATGCCGAGGATGGTGTAATAGTCTCTGTTGAGTGATTCCTTAGCGTTCTCCATTCACGGGTGTGCTCGAGAAGCTGGTTCGGAACAGCGCTTGAGTTTGCTTCGTTTGGGAGAGGTCTAGGTAGTCGAGAATCACCGTGCCCAGCGCCAAGCAGCATATATGCGGTTGGAGACGGTGTGCGCAGCATTGCGTGGCCATTGTGCGTCAACGAGAAGGCGCTCGAACAGAGGTCGTACCGATGCGCAGAAACCGAGGTTGTGGGTGCCTCGTGGCTGGCACGCGTTGGCCAGACGACGGGCGCGATATATGCCTGTCATGAGAGGGCTCGATGACGACAGTGGTCCGTTTGTATTGGTTAGACAGTATTGGATTGGCGCCTCAAGAACCGCAGGACGGTGATGCGAGATGAGTCGAGGCAGTCCAATGTGTGGTCAAACCCGGATGTCGCGAGGCAACGCCGCGCAGGCTGAACGTAAACCGAATTCGGCGACTTTGTCGATCATAGGACCACTCGTCATAGGACCACTCGTTTCCACGATATGCTCAGCGATCGGGGTCATAGTGCATCTACGCGCCTTGGCTCATGCCCTCCCTCCACCAATCATCCCACCCCGCTTGCTTGACCATCGTAGTGATGTTGACCATCCTCTCGACCATTGAACACCCGACCTCCTTCCCATTGAGAAGCCACACATCCCCATCGCCTTCCTGGTCGATAGTGAGCGGATCTACGTCAGAGCTGAACTTGCGGAGTTGACATTCTGGGAAATCGAGTTTCTGGAATAGAGGTCAGGTCGATGAGGGTGGGAGTTATGAGCTTCGGTGGTGCACACCTTGACGGCCCGTACAACCGCTGCACACCCTTCCTTCTGCCCTACTAAGACGAGTATCCCCGGTGTTCCAAATTTGCATATCCCACGCAGAGCGTAGCGCTTGGTGTGCTCAATGATGAACCTCCTCTTCTTTGGATGGCCGATGTGATGGAAGGTCATCAACGCTCGTGTGAGAGGCGCCGCGGAACCCGGCTTCATGGCAACATCCGATAGACACCTTTCACTCGTGTATCTTGAATGTTGATGCAGATGCTGAAAGAGTAGACGATGTAAAGCTTGTCGGATGGCGAAACGTTCTGCAAGGAACGGGTGGCGAGCAGAGTAAGAAAAGAGAGCGGAAGGCGGAAGCAAGCTATGCGCTTCTGGACGGTGTTAATTAGTAAGAGTATGCACGCCTTGTATGTATACCTGTTGGCATCCACGGTGGTACAACAATCGTCTGGACACACAAAACGACTTATCGCACATGCCATCCATTGATTACAATTTGGTATCCTCGTGACACTGAATTCATTCTCTCGTTATTCCGATGCATCATTTCTGCGCACGGCCCCCTTCTACGCCGCCTGAAGCTCGTCGATGAACTTCTTGATCTCCGGGTCGTCCTCGGCCTTGTTGAGATACTGATTATTGTTTCTCAGTTTCGGACAGAATGGAGGGTGGAGACAGCGGTTTACCTCGAGGAGCAAAGCGACATACTCCTCCTTGGCTTGCTCTTGAGACAAGTCCTTGACTTTGCTCCACGCTTCCCTAGAATATCGCCGTCTTCAGTACCCGCCACGTTCTCAATGTCCAGGTTGTATGCGCACCACTTCGCCTTAGCCTCGAATGCGAACATCCCAGTAGGCTTCGCAGTCGTCACGGGGCCCTCATTGGCTATTCGTTATTAGATCCACCCGGTCTATAGCGACCGACACTGCGGCATACCTTGCTTGAAGAGACCGTAGAACTGAATGCCTTTCTATTAGGCTCATTTCGAAGATCACATGCAGGTAACGACCCACCTTCAGCTTATCGTCGGTGGACAGCTTGACCGGTCCATCGGAAGGCAGACGCTTCACGATGTCCACGGCGGTGTCAAATTTGCTGGCCGACATGATTCAGGGATGTTCTTAAGTGGTGGTGGGATTGGAGGATAACGACGACGAGATCACACGGCAGGAGTAGTAAGGCGTCGGGGACTGACGATGGCACCGACGAGTGCCGTAACTGGTGGCGGTGATCGGCATGTGCCCCTGAAGCTTGGCGTCACCGACCCTGGAAAGTCAGACCGTTGTATCGAGTGACGTCCATCCGCTAGCTTACAGCTTCCGCTTCAGTTGTTCTGTGAATCAGCAACTAGCTTTGCTCAGGGTGCTTGCTGTTTGATAAGCAAGCGGTGCTTGTACTGCTTTACGCTGGTCCGATGCGCATGAACTGTCGTTATGCCGGCAAATGTTTATCCGCTATCGTGGCTTGACTTCATTGTACTCTATCTCCTTGCTCTCCTCATGATCTATCTATGTGGACGGCCTCGCTCCAAGGACGATGTTGTCATTCAATCCACGTCCTCTGTTCCTCCTGAGGTCGCGCGTAAAAGAAGCATATTCCATGCCAACAAAGCAGCATGTATGTGATATCGCGGGAGTCGTTCTCCGATATTCCCGTGTGCTGACGCGTTCTTCAGCAGAGTCTTCGGGCATCCCAGAACCAACGCCCTTGAACGAGTTCGATCTCAAGTCTGCGAAAACAAGAGACTATCTTGTCGTGAACAAGACGCTCCGATATCCATACTATCAGACAATGGGTTCGTCAGATGACTCCACACCCACCGATGATCCTTAAGACGCCCCAGCGCATCAGCCGATGGATATCAACGACTGGCTGGAGATCAGGTGATTCCACCAAGCACTGACGATGACATCCTGAACTGACTGACCACAGCTCGCTATACGAACACTATCTTCAAACGAAGAAGGAGGTAATCGCCGAACATGTCAGTTTTCGCCGTGCTGCCTACTATCTACTATCTCATACCTTGTCAGAGTACCGAAGTCCTTGATTCTCTTCCGGAGAACGATGCCGCATGTGCGGAGCTGCTCGAAGTTGTTACGGATCACCTGCCTAAGCGTTACCCCACCCTATTTGAACGTCTTCTCCTTGGAGAGAAGAGCGGTATTCGCAATGGCATCACGGGGGAGATCATGGAGTGGCCGAAGGCCGAGACGCCTATGGGCGTCGAAGCACTTCGGCTGGTCAGCCGGTACGAAGAATACTTTCGATATGCGGCAACGTGTTCAAAACGCGCGTTGTAGCCTGACGGAATGCGACTTCCTCATGGCACATGAGCGGGAAGATGGGCACGTGTACTTTACGGGCGGCCTAGTGGCACTACCTGGTCTGGACTTATATTCCCAGGTTGAGCTGGTATCTGATGTGAGTTGTCAGGTTCGTACTTGTTGAGCGAAAAGATCGGCCAGCGGATGTCCGAGGTGCACGGGCCGGTGCCGCAGTTCAATGACAAGCTGCTGCTGTCGGTTGAAAGGTAGATAAGGCTCGCCAATACCGCCAACCGGAAAAATGACGCAGCGCAGGACGCTGAAACGCATGCATCCTTCCGCGCCGTTCGAACGCTCCTCATGGATGATTGCCGACGACCGCAATCTCTTCTGGCATAATATTGCGTCGTTGCCCCCCGGAGCGGAAATCACAGTGCCGCCGAGCGACTTGCTGTTGCGAATTGACCGGCGTGAGTGCTCGCATTCTTTTCTTCACTGTATCACCCGCACTAAAGCCGCGTGTCCTGGGGATGAATGATAGAGACGTTCCTTAAGCTTCCCCGAACGAAGGCTGTTATATTCGGCGTGCACCCTTTGCTTCGTCCGATGTCGGAGCTCGCCAGCATTCCCCTTATCCCAAGTCTATTGCTCAGGGTGCTCACCGAGTCTGATAGAGAGATGCTCGAATACAAGGGTATTCTCAGATACGAAAGGACGCTGATACCGTGGTTGCGTGAGGCTGAAGCGGAGCAGGTGCGGCTACAACTCATCAACGGTCATGAGGACGTTTCGGAGTTTCGGC
>KV424051.1:56487-90827 GCA_001632435.1 Calocera cornea HHB12733
GACTGGCCCGTTATGCCGGCGGACATGTTCCGTGTTACGTTCAAGCCGGTCTCATTCTTCGACCGCAACCCGAGTCTTGACGTTCCCAGCACGCAAGACGAGAAGAGCAGGCATGCGTTTGGTACTGCCGATGCGCCTGTACCTGATACCCACGCGGTTGGCATCACGCCTGAGGCGGAGGCGGTTGTAGAGGCGACTGGACATGGTGCGGCCCTAAACGGTGCGAACGGTCACACCGGCGCGATGACAGGCAACGAGACCAACGGATTTCGACCCAACGGCGCGAATGGCGCGAACTGCTGCTGAACATTGCTCTCCATTTTGTCTATTTTGGGGAACCTCTGGTGTACAGGACCGAGTGCCTTCTTGATTCAATGTATTGCACGGCACGTACAAACAACGCCCATGTACCGTAGCCTCTGTGACTTGTGTCATCAATGTACGCGCGAAGTTGGGCGACTTCAATCAGTGGTTGTCCGAGATGGCCCCTCTCCCGAATGTCCTTCACCGGTGATTCGCATACATAGGCTCGAGAGTTTCCTTCCTCACCACTAAGCGCTTCAACCAACTGGCTTCCTCCTTGGCGCCTTTGGTCAGTGTTCGGGACCGCCTATTGTCCTCATGACAGAAGACCAGCAGAACCCAAAGTTGTGACTCAATTATCGGAATCTGGGGTCTGCTTTTGACACTCGGGGCGACTCCCTTTCAAAAGAGAAATAGTGCTACAGTTGAAGACCACGCTCGACGGACTACTCATAAGCAACCTCTTCTCCAAGGTGTTGAATTGTGGTACGATTCATACGGTTGTCTTCCCACTTGAGCTGGTATCCAATGCCGGTATGACGTGTCCGACTGATACATACATAGCGAAGAGAGCGGCCAGCGGATGGCCGAGGCGCATGGGCTGGTGCCGCAGTTCAACGCCAAACTGTTGCTTTTGCTCAAAAGGTAGATAACGATCACCGATGCCGCCAATCGGAAGAATTACGCAACACCGAACGTGTCAAACGCAGCCATCCTTCCGCGCCATTCGAACGCTCCTCATGGATGATTGCGGACGACGGTTTTTTTTTCTGGAATGACGTTGCGGTGTTGCCCACTGGCGCGGAAATCACGGTGCCACCCAGCGAGCTGCTTTTGCGAATGGACGGGCAGAAGTACTCGCATTCTTTCTTCACTGTATCACCCGCACTAATGCCGCGTGTCCTGGGGATGAATGATAGAGACGTTCCTTAAGCTTCCCCGAACGAAGGCCGTTATATTCGGCGTGCACCCTTTGCTTCGTCCGATGTCGGAGCTCGCCAGCATTCCCCTTATCCTGAGTCTATTGCTCAGGATACTCACCGAGTCTGATAGAGAGATGCTCGAATACAAGGGTATTGCAAGATGCGAAAGGACGCTGATACCGTGGTTGCGTGAGGCTGAAGCGGAGCAGGTGCGGCTACAACTCATCAACGGTCATGAGGACGTTTCGGAGTTTCGGCAATACAACACGCTGTAAACGCCCGTGTTTGGTAGATAAAGGAAGGTATGAGAGCATAAAGTCGAGATGCCGCGGGGTAAAGAAGTGGAAGAATTCCGAAAGGCTCCACTGGTGCTAAGCGAGCGTGTGATTTCGAAGGAGTATCCAGCCCCTTGGCATACGTTCTCAGGGGTGCATCCAGAAGACGCCCACCGTTGACTATAAACTGACATATCATATTGCAGCTTGGACTGACGAGCGCCCAAGGGAGCGGGAGCTTTATGGGCCGCTATAGCCATTTGGCTTATCGCGAGCACCGAAATAACCGGAGACGGTGTCGCATTCAGCAATCTTTGCGCCAGCCCTTTGACAGCAGGCCCTTACTCGGTGTGAAGGTATCGCCGGCGAATCACAACTCAACGGCTATCGAACAACGTGTTGATGATAAGCTTGAAGAAGCCTGGCGTGAAAGTGTCTCGACCGTTGAATGCTATTACCTCAAGATGACACTGGGCATTCCCCGCAATTCTCGATGGTCGCGGGTATTTAAGACCGCGGTTTCGGCCCACTTGGGGACCATCGGCACTGACCCGACTCCCCATTTGAACAACCTTCCTCCGCAAGCAACACCGTAGCGATACAATTATTCCGTAGAGAATGTCCTCCGATGCCAACATAGTCGCCGTTGACCCCGTAAACGGTACGACCACCGCGACGACCAATGGGCACAATCCTATTAAGAAGCCATTGAAGGCGAAGGCGCATCCTCTGGACCCCTTGGAACCCGAAGAGGTGTGCGCCGATCCAATGTCGTTTCACGGAGTACTCACACACACGATGTACTAGATCAGTGCTGTATCGCTTGCGATCCGCCAGTATATCGCGGAAAAGACCGAGATCAAAGCGATCAAATTCATCAACAACTATCTGCTTGCACCCGCGAAGCGCGACGTCCTTGCCTATCTAGGCATTCCCATCGAGACCGGGAAGCCGCCGGAAGCCGCCCCGGAGTCACTGCTCAGAAGGGCTCACTCCAACTTCATTGACGTTGTGGGAGGGTAAGTTCTGTCCCTGTTTCTTAGAGCGTCAATACTCACGATCCTGTAGAGATGCGTTCGACGCGAAGCTCACGGTCGTCGACGGCGAATGGAAGGTCGACGAAGTCGAGAAGCTTCCCGAAGGGACGCAGCCACTCATCACCCTCGAGGAACTGTGCCTCAGCGAGGAGATGCTGCGGAAGGATGCGCGCGTCTGCAAACTTGCGGCTGACGTCGGTCCGTCCTATGTTCACTGATCGGTTGAATGAACGCTAATCGTCATTATAGGCGTCACGTCTGAGCAGCTCCATGCCGATGGTTGGGCCATCGGCCAGGATGAGCGCTGGCCCTTGAAGACCAGGGTGCAGCAGTGTCTGATGTTCGCCAGGTATGGCAAGGGTGAGAACCTGTATGCCCATCCCATGGTGCGTGTACTACTCATGTCATCGGTTCATCGGCTAACGAATCGATGGAACAGGACTTCATCCCCGTCCTTGACTCGAATACGTTCGAGGTGCTCGCCATCGACTTCGCGGCCCATCGCCTGGACAAGGAGAATCCACCTTCGACCAAGCCCCCGGCTATGGATGCGAAGCTGGCACGCGACCGTATCCCCCCGCCTACGATGAGGCACGAGTATCTCCCGGATCTCCTCGAGAAAGACCCGAACTTCCCGGGCATGCGGAAGGATCTCAAGCCGCTGTACGTTGTCCAGCCGGAAGGCGTCAGCTTCACTATGCGCGGCCGTGAGCTGGAGTGGCAGAAGTGGAAGATGCACCTCGGTCAGTACCGGGCGCTTGTGATGCAACTCGGTTCTAATGGTGCGATCAGGATTTGAGGGCCGTGAGGGCTTGACCCTTAACACCATCACATACAATGACAACGGCGTCGTCCGTCCCATCGCGTACAAGCTTTCCGTCGCGGAGATGGTCATCCCCTATGCGGACCCACAGTTCCCGCACCCGCGCAAGTTCGCGTTTGATGTTGGCGAATACGGCATGGGCACCGTTGCGAACGAGCTCAGCCTTGGTTGCGATTGCCTCGGAACGATCTGCTACCTGCCCGGCTGCTTCGTTGGGCATAACGGTCAGCCGATCATCATCAAGAACGCGATTTGTATCCATGAAGAGGATGCCGGCCTGCTCTGGAAGCACACGGACTTCCGCCCCGGCGGACGCGCACATAGCGTCCGTGCGCGCAAGCTCACCATCAGCATGATCGCCACCGTGGCCAACTACGAGTACATCTTCTACTATCAGTTCTACCAGGATGGCACGTTCGAGCTGGAAATCCGTCTTTCCGGCATTCTCAACGTTTACGTCCTGGCAGAGGGCGAAGAGTCGAGCCGCTATGCGACCCAGGTCGCGCCACGTATCGATGCGCATTTCCACCAGCATCTGTTCTCCCTCCGTCTCGACCCAATGATTGATGGACTGAAGAACAGTGTGATGGAGACTGATGTCGTTCCCTCTGAGTATCCTACCGGATCGGACGAGAACTACGCGGGTAACGCTTGGACGACCAAGCACACGATCATCAAGACCACGGCGGAAGGGGAGCGGAATTGGGATGCGGAGACGGACCGCAGGTGGACGATCATCAACCCTGACAAGAAGCACTACGCGAGTGGCCAGCCCGCTGGCTATCGGGTCATGACATGTGCTTTCCCACGGGTTCTAGCCCGCGAGAATAGCTGGGTGCGCAAGCGCGCTCCGTTTGCGCGTAGCAACCTGTGGGTCACTCGTCACGCACCTGGGCGCGACTGGCCCGCGGGGAAGTACGTTCCGCAGACACGTGAAGCTCCGGCCGACTCGCTCGAGGGCTGGATGAAGGGCGGAGAAAGTGTCGATGGCGAGGACATCATCCTGTTCCTGACAGTTGGCACGAACCATATCCCCCGCCCGGAGGACTGGCCCGTTATGCCGGCGGACATGTTCCGTGTTACGTTCAAGCCGGTCTCATTCTTCGACCGCAACCCGAGTCTTGACGTTCCCAGCACGCAGGACGAGAAGAGCAGGCATGCGTTTGGTACTGCCGATGCGCCTGTGCCTGATACCCACGCGGTTGGCATCACGCCTGAGGCGGAGGCGGTTGTAGAAGCGACGGGACATGGTGCGGCCCTAAACGGTGCGAACGGTCACACCGGCTTGACGACTGCCACTGGAATCAACGGCGTCCATCCGAACGGCACGAACGGGGTTCACACAAACGGCGCGAATGGCGCGAATGGCGCGAACTGCTGCCACTGAACATCACTTTTCATCTGTCTATTTTGGGTATACTCTGCTGTACTGGACCGAATGTCTCCTTGATGCACTGTACTGTACGCACTCGTACAAACAACACCCATGTAGCGTAACCCCGGTGACTAGTTCTATCAATGTACGCGCAAACTTGCGCGAGTTTCAATCAACGGTTGTTGAGATCTGCGCTCTTCCGAATGTCTTTCACCAGTGATTTCCATGTACGCATGGACCGAAAAGCTTTCCCTTCTCATCTTGGGTGCTCGGCACGTCCAGAGACTGCTTCCGGTCGAGGAACCAGCGACGACAGATCTTGGACGAAGCGATGCGGATGCACTACGAGTGCTCAGGGACGAGACCGGCTTGACATGATACGGCATGCCCGCACGGGCCAGATCTCTGGGAAGGGAATATTGTTCGTGTCAACAGCTAGGAACAGGATGATGTCCTCGTCATCGACATTTTCCCAACGCTTCATCAACGCTTCATATGCAACAAATTCATACCCCCACTTTAAATCCAATACTTACAGTCCCCCATTGTTGATGGCATCAATCCGTTGGTCGCTACACATCAGGAAGCTGAATCTTCGGAATCGCCTCCCAGTAGGCGCGCTTGTCCAGACGATGGTGCGTTGCTTGCTCGAATGCATAGGCGTACGCGATGAGAGTAGCTTCGGAATATCCGGTACCGGCAAACGTGAAGCCATACGGCTGCCCGGGGAAGGGCGTGTATGTCTGGACGGTGTGGTTCTGCACCTGCACGGCGGGTTGTCCGGGCGGCAAGAACGACAGCGGGAGCGTGATCTGTGGATAACCAGAGAGAGCGGAGAAGCCGGACTGAACCGAGTACATGATGAGTGCTGAGACGTTGTTGTCTTTCAATGCCGCGTCGATGCCGCCCTTGCCCTCCCTGGACAAGAAATCGATCGTTTCTCTATACATCGGCTCGGTTTCCGACACGTTCACATATTGATACCAAAGATCCATTGCTTCGTAAGTCGGCGGCTTCTCGAGGTCCGGATGCGCGTTGTTGTAATCGATCAGGCTCTGGACAGTAGTGACGCCCGATGGGTTGCTTTCAACACTTAGTCGGTACCTCAGGGTCTGCTATGGAAGCACTCACTATGCCAGAGTCTTCATGTACCTGGGAAGAGCGACGTTGAAGCTGCGATATCAAAAGTGTGATTAGCCACCACAGCGCAGAGCATCTGATGGGACGTACTCGGCGGCAAACATATAGTTGCGAAGGGTGCCATTGTTCCAGCTGTTGATGTTGGTGATGTTGGCGTCGACGATGGTAGCACCAAGGTCCTTGAGCACCTCGACAGCGCCGAGGAAAGCCGCGGCTTGAGGGGTGCTGTAATTGATAAAGTGTTGCGGGATACCGAGACGGACACCCTTGAGTGCATCTTTGGATAACTTGGCAGTATAGTCCGGGACTGGCATTGGTTGGGCAAGTGTGTAATTGTCAGCGGGATCAGGGCCGGTTGCGATGGCGTTCATGAGCAGGGCAAGGTCCTTGACCGTACGAGCCATGGGACCGACGGTGTCGTGGTGCTCCGAGATGGGGACGACACCGGTGCGGGAAATCAGCCCGATGGTCGACCGCAAGCCAACCAGGTTGTTGGTGGAACTCGGAGAAATGACGGAACCGCCCGTATCGGAGCCTAGACCGGCAGCCGCAAGACCGATAGAGATAGCAATGCCCGTGCCGGAGCTGCTGCCCCCAGGATTTGCCTGCGGGTAGTACGCATTCCTGTGCAAATCTATCAGCATATGCGCGTTTCGAAATTAACGCAGCTTACGTGCACTGTCCACCAACAGAGCTCCAGCCATTAGGCAGACCGGTGGAGCTGCGCCAGTACGCCCACTGAGCCATGTTCGTCTTGCCGAGGATGATGGCGCCGTGTTCCTTGAGACCCTTCACAACGACCGAATCACCAGGTGTCTTGGCACCGACTAGTGCATACGAGCCGGCCGTGGTGTCCATACCGTCCTCGGGCTGAACACCGATGTTGTCCTTGATCAGAATAGGGATGCCGTGCAAGGGACCAAGGATGGTGCCATTCTTCCGCAACGCGTCCGCCTCAGCAGCGAGGGAGAGCGCGTGTGGGTTGGTGACAATGACAGACCGGAGCTTGGGCCCCTTCCAGTTCGTTTCGTCGATTCTGGCCAGATACGCCTGGTGAAAGTTTAGTGACGGATGGACGACTGGGATGGGTTGCAAACCTTGGTGAGCTGCACACTAGTGAACTTGCCAGCGGCCATGCCGGCGCTGAGTTCATCGATGGTAGCCTAGATCGCTGTGGTCAGCGGCGAGAAAACATACGAGATTAGTCATTAGAATACCTCATAGAGATCCGGATAGTCGGCGTAGCAAGGGCACGTCGTGCGCATTGCAAGCGGATTGACGTCCACGTTTCCGACCGAGAGATTCGCCGAAACGGGGCCAAAGGTCAAGAGACCGGCGACAGTCGCCAGAAAGGCGCGGTTGATGAACATGGTTGGCTCGTTCTTGTCGTTGAACTTTGGGGGCCAGCCAAAGAGCTTCTTCTGCGGAGAACCGCAGTTTTATAGCATGGTAGGAGCCAGACAGCCGAGCGAGCCATATCAGTGCAAGGAGTAGTCAGCGGCAGAGAAGCCAGAGCGGCAGTCGAGCGGATTGGAAACCAGTCGGCTCAGTGAGCTGCCAAGCAGCACGTCCAGCCAATAGTAACAACACTCGAGGCAGTCGAAGCCTAGATGTTGACTATGCAATGCCGGTGGGTTGTCGCAGGACCTCCACTGATGGAGCAGTGCAATGGCTGATGTCTAACGAGGCTTGACATTCGAAATGGGGTGCACAATTCATTGCAGATTAGGCTGCGGGTGAGATGAAAGTGATGGGAGCAGGCCAAGCCAACAGAGCGCTTGGCAGAAGAGAACGGCACGGTAATCGTCCCAATGAGGAGCGGGGAAGGCGCCCTTCCCCCGGAAGCAAAATCACCGCTCTTACGTCAACCGCCAACCCAAGCCGCCTCCGAAACACTACAACCTCGCAATTGGGAGGAGATAACCCTGCTGCGCCAGGAACGGTTGTTCCAGTGATCAGCGGGGCTGTGGATATCCGGGCTCCAAGCCTTGCCTTTTCGGGAGTATGTCTTGCTCGAAACGGGAGGTGCCGTCATGGAGGGTGAACGGGCTGACCGCGCCGTGTTTAGGTCTTGGCTGGAGGTCACGGAGAAGCGAAGGAGTCAGAGGGGGAGACGGGGGGTGCCATAGTGCGATTGGGAAGTAGGCCCACATCCGCCCCTGGATCGCCAGCACGGTGAGTAGTGGAAAGCTATTTTACAACTACATAAAGACAGCAACAGCTTTCGGGCTCTGACAATGCTACGAGAATGGTCAGCTGCAGCAACATACGCATGCGGTCCTGCCTGCCGTCTCGCTCATCGGGGTCTCCTGTATGTCGGCGTAGGAAGACACGTCACCAACCTTCGCGTCCCACAGAAGCGCGTTTATCGTCCACATCTGTATAACACAGCCCCGCGATCTCATCACGATGTACCGACAGCCTGGTACACGGGATTTCTACGCATAGAGAAGAAAGTCAAAATAAAAGCTCTCGATTTGTCAGTGCACAAATATAGGCATTGTCAACATGTCCCGTTGCTGAGTACCCCGGAAAGCAGACGGTGATCGTCGTCGGCAAGGGACCGCGACGTCACATGTTTATTTTTCCCTGTCGCGTCCCGCCACTCGCTCACCCGCTGCTCACGGCCCTCGCTCACTGGAGTCGTGTCCGCTCGTCCTCAACTTACACACCCTGCTCTTTCCATTTCCTGTTGTTCTTTCTCTTGCTTGTACAATATCCAATCGCTGGAGATTGAACTACAGGCTCCCCGGCGGGCATGTTACCCACCATCTCACGCCCGGCGTCGCCCCGCTCCCCACGGCCTGAGACATCGGAACAGGCAACAGTCAGCTTCGGGGACGAGCCCAAAACCCCAACCGAGGGGAAGGACACGGTATCAGAGCTGCCTGTGACGCCCAGGAGGCGCAGAGTGAGACGGGGAACGGGTGCGCATGTACTCTCTCCGCCCTGATACGCTGCTCAAAGGGCCATAGTCGCAGAAGAGGACGCGGTGTCGCTGCACCCGCCCTCCTTCGCCCAGTCCGAGTTCGAGACCATCATCCGCCGGCAGCGTCATAACCGGCCGCATAACATCAAGGCTCCCCCGAACTTGCGCACGCGGTACCCCAACTTGGACCATGATTGGGAGTTCGCGGTGCGTGTGACTGTCGTGTATGCCGTTTCCATCTGACGCCGATTTGCGCTAGGGCTGGGGGAAGACATCGTACCTGGAGTTGCTGGAACCCGACATCAGCCATGCCACCGAAAGGCTAGACGAGCTCAAAAGAACCCCGCGGATGGGCCAATTCCTTGCCAGCGCCATAGCGGGCAACGACATCATCGGCTCCGTCTTCTACGCCTTTCCGGCCGTCGCTGCGGCCTGCGGGATCTACTCCCCCATCGCGCTCCTCTTCAGCAGTGTCATCCTCATACTATTCCGGCCAATTATGCTTGAACTCGTTGCTGCCGTGCGGCTGAACGGGGGGACATACGCCTACCTGCTGCAATTCTCCGGCAAGAGCTTGGCGGCGGTAGGCGCGGCTGCTACGCTGCTGGATGCCGTCTCGACCAGCACCATCTCTGCCGCGACTGCGGGGAGCTACCTTGTGGGTGAGTTGAACGTCGGAAATGCGAGACTGGTGGAAATCTTGCTTGCCGTGGGATTCCTGGTGCTCATCGCGGCCATTGCCCTCGCTGGCCTGCGCGAAAGCGGTGGTGTAGCCCTGACCATGCTCTGCATTCATGTAGGTTTTCCGTGTTCTCACCATTCTGCTTGATCTCATAAGCCGTGTCCTAGATCCTGGTCATGCTTGCCCTAATGATAGCATCGACGGTTTCTTGGGCGCGACATGGATCTTCGCTGCTCATTTACAACTTCTCCCTGCGACCCTCCTCCGCCTCCCAAACAGCCCGCGCAATGTTCAACGGCATCTGCATTGGCTTCCTTGGTGTCACCGGTTTCGAATGCACCCCTACGTACATCGAAAGCGTGCAGCCGGGTGCGTTTCCAAGCGTGCTGCGTAACCTCATCGTTGCGGTTACCGCGCTGAATGCGCCGCTCATGCTGCTGGTACTTGCGAACATCAGCATGGACCAGATCACCGACGGGGCGAATGTGCTCAGCGTCCTTGCGGAGACGGTCGCTGGCAAGTGGCTCAGGATTATCGTCGTTGTCGATGCCATTGCTGTTCTGCTGGGCGGGGTCCTTGCCGGGGTAGTCATGCTCTGCGGTCTGGTGGACCGTCTTGCACAGTAAGCTATTGCATCCCCGCTCCACACCATGATGCTGATGGGTCTGACAGTGACCACACGCTCCCGCACGTATTCCTCAAGCGCCTGCCCTTCACTCAGTCCGAGTTCGTCTCCATTGGCTTCTCCCTCGCTCTTTCCCTTGTCATGTATGCCTCCTGTGGGTTCAGCCTCGATCTCCTCTCGTCCATGTTCGCCATTGCCTTCCTCTTCCTCATGGCACTCTATCCCCTATCCCATATCATGCTTCGTTTTAACCGCGACCGCCTGCCGAGAAAGTATCACAGTGCGCTCGGGTGGAGTGTACTGGCGATGGCGAGCATGATTGTCCTCTGGGTGGGCAATATCGTCCAAGAGTAGGCTCCCAATTTCTTGTTTGGTTCTCCGAAAGTAACCTATCGTCACAGCCCCAAAACCATTGGCCTGTTCGCTGCGTACTTTGGCGTTGTCTGGCTGTCGCTGTGGATCCTCAAATCGCAAGTCTTACTGGCGCGACTTGCGTTGTGGGTGTATGATCAGGTGGCTTTGTACCGTATCAGGTGGTTTAAAGGCATGGACGCAAGCGTCGGACGGATGATGGTCAAGTTGCGCCGGCGTGCTGTTTGTGTCTGGGTCAAAACCGACGATGTCAGTGGCTTTGCAGTGCCAGTGGCCCATCTGACTCCTTCAACCAGATGTTCAGCCTGATTCATGCGATACTCTATGTCCAGCAAAACGAGGCGACGACAAGGATCGTTTTCATTCATGCGTATCAGAATGCCGACAGCATTCCAACTGAAATGGAGGCGAATTGCAAGTTGGTTGACGAGGGATTCCCCGCTATCACCATCGAGTACGTTGCAAAGGGTCAGCCATGTTTGGACACAAGCTTATGAATTATCTGTGTAGTCTTGTCTTTGTTCAAGGCACCTTCTCACCCGTTGTGCGTATAATTTTGCACACGAGCCTGAGATCTGCTGACCATGTCCCAGCTTGTTGAAGCCGTCAGCTCCAGGCTCGATGTGCCCCGATCCTGCATGTTCATCTCATGTCTGTCCCCGTACCATGGATATGAATTATCGGACTACGGCGGCGTCCGCACCATCAGCCTCTGATCACCTGTATTCCCACCTCCACCTCACGAACCTTACGAACCGCACGACATGCTGCATCTTTCACGACTTTCAAGTGTTCACGTCTAATGGCCGCTCAGCGCCTTCTCTCGCACCCTATACGCACAGTGATACCTTGCATTGCATTCCCAACTTTCCTAGTTTCTACATCCAACAAAATGTACCCACTTTGCTACACGCGCTTATGCGCATAGCTGTGCAGACCCGACATTGACCCAAAATAGATGACTGATAACCGATCGCTCAATGGCAGCGCGCGCCGTTGGCCACGGCCCCGTCGGTGCTCGCAACATGCTCCGCAGGCACCGGCGCGTTAGCGGTGCCGAACGCGTGCTGGCTCTTGGTGTCGTTCGTGCTGGGGACGTCCAGGGCCGGGTTCTGCTTGAAGAACGAGACGGGCTTGAAGGTGATGCGCATCATGTCCGCTGGCATGACGGGCCAGTCCTCGGGGCGGGGGATATGGTTCGAGCCGACGGTGAAGAAGAGGATGATGTCCTCGTCGTCGACGGACTGGGCGCCCTTCATCCAGCCCTCGAGCGAGTCCTCGGGCGCGTTGTTCGACTGGGGGACGTACTTGCCCGCGGGCCAATCGCGGCCCTCCTCGAAGCGGGTTACCCAGAGGCTGCTGCGGGCAAAGGGGGCGCGGCGGCGGACCCAGCTGCCGGGCTGGGCGAGCAGCTTGGGGAACGCGCACGTCATGACCCTGTACCCTGCTGGCTGGCCGCTGGCGTAGTGCGGCCGGCGGCGGTTGATGATCGTCCAGCGGCGGTCGGCGTCGGCGTCCCACTGCCGCTCACCCTCGGCGGTGGTGCGGATGAGGGTGCTCCGGGTGGTGAAGGCGTTTCCGGCGTAGTTCTCGTCCGACCCCGTCGGGTACGGCGAGGCCACCACGTCCGTCTCGAGCACGCTGTTGTGCAGCCCGTCGACCATCGCGTCGAGCCGGAGGGAGAACAGGTGCTGGTGGTACTGCGCGTCGATGCGCGGCGCGACCTCGGTCGCGTGCGGGCCCGCGCGCTCGCCCTCGGCCAGCAGGTACACGTTGAGCACGCCCGAGAGGCGGATCTCGAGCTCGAAGGTGCCGTCCTGGTAGAAGTTCCAGTAGAAGATGTACTCGTAGTTTGCGACGGTGGCGACGAGGGAGACGACGAGTTTGCGGGCGCGCACGCTCTGCGCCCGCCCGCCCGGGCGGTAGTCCGTGTGCTTCCACAGCAGCCCGGCGTCCTCCTCGTGGATGCAGATCGCGTTCTTGACGAGGACGGGGGCGCCGGAGTGCGAGACGAAGCAGCCGGGCAGGTAGCAGATGGTGCCGAGGCAGTCGCAGCCCAGGCTGAGCTCGTTCGCCAGCGTGCCCATCCCGTACTCGCCGATGTCGAACGCAAACTTGCGCGGGTGCGGGTACTGCGGCTCCGCGTACGGGACGACCATCTCCGCGAGCGAGAGCTTGTACGCGATCGGCCGCACCGCCCCGCCGTCCGTGTACGTGATCGTGTTGAGCGTGAGGCCCTCGCGGCCGTTGAAGCCTTGTGCGCATCAGCACCTGTGTGACCCCGACCACACTGCGCGGAGAGAGCGGCGCACCGATATGCATCTTCCACTTCTGCCACTCGACCTCCCGCCCGCGCACAGTAAAGCTGACCCCCTCAGGCTGGACGACGTACAGCGGCTTGAGGTCCGTGCGCATGCTGAACGCCTCCTCTTTGGCGAGCAGCTCGGGAAGGTACTCGTGCTTCGTCAGCGGGGGCGGGATGCGCGCGCGGGCGAGGGCGGCGTCCAGCGGTGGGGGCTTGGTGGAAACGGGGTTGTTGCTGGGCGCGGGCTTGGGGAGCCGGTGCGGGGCAAAGTCGATGTGCACTACTTCCATCAGGTTCGAGTCGATGATGGGGAAGAAGTCCTGTGTGCGGCCGGGGAGCGGTCAGCGGGGCTCAGCACGGCGGCAAGGGTGGGAGAGGGGAAAGGCGGCGCACCATCGGATGCGCGTACAAGTTCTCGTCCTTGCCAAAGCGGGCGAACAGCAGGCACTGCTGCAGGCGCGTGCGCTTCGGCCACCGCTCGTCCATGCCGATGCTCCACCCGTCGGCGTGCAGCTGCTCGGGGGCGACGCCGACGTCCTTCGCGAGGGCGCACACGCGCGCGTCCTTGCGCAGCACCTCCTCGGACGCGCACAGCTCTTCCAGCGTGATCTGCGGCTGGGTGCCCTCGGGCAGGTGCTCGAGACCGGTCACCTCCCATGCGCCGCCGGTGCGCAGGGTGAGGTAGGCGGAGTACGCGTCGCCCGTGAGGGGGTTGACGAACTGGGACTCTGCCGTCCTGTCCAAGCTGGGCGGGGCGGGCTCGGGCGGGGTGCCGGTGAGGAGGGGGATGCCGAGCCAGGCGAGGACGGCGCGCTTGGGAGGCGGGACGAGGCTCGTGTTGATGAACTTTACCGCTTTGATCGTGCTGTGGGTGGCGACGTGCGTCCGGATCGCGAGGGAGACGGCGGTGATCTCGTCGGGCGTGAGCGGGTCGAGCGGGTGCGCGCGCCCGGCGGTGCGGGCCGAGGTGTGCCCGTCCGTGGTTGCGGGGGTGGTGCCGGTGTTGGCGTCTACAGGAACGGGGGGAGTGGCAACGAGATGCGTACGCTGTACGCTGTACGCAGACGCGCGCCGGAGGCAATGTGCCTCCGGAGTACCAAAACAGGCAATTTCTGTTGACGCGGAACGCTCTGTCAGGGTCCCACATTTGGCTACTGGGTTAGGATGCGTGTGTTAGGGTACTAGTTAGGACAAGCGAGCGGAGCGAGGTTAGGGTTGGGGATGGGTTAAGGTTAGGGTTGGGGGTGGGTTAGGGTTAGGGTGATAATATTATCTAAAATAATTCTAGGAGTGCGAGACCAGGCAAGGCTATGGGCGGAGCCCATAGCCTTGAGCACCAATGTTACTATATTAGGTAGTTAGGGTGCAAGTTTGCCTCCGACGCGCGTCGGCGTACAGCGTACAGCGTACGCGTCTTGTGTATACTCGAACGGGGGCCATCCTGCTGTTGAGGGTGCTTGGGGTCGAGGGATGCAAGAGCTGCCGCGGCAGAGAGGTGCAGGAGAGCGGAGAGAGCGCACTGAGTAGTGCAGCAGGGCTATCGGGCGACGCTGGCCAGCACACAACGGCCCAGGGCGGGATAGCGGGTTGCAGCGCTGTGAGTCGAGGATGTCATCGTTACCTAACCGCCTCACGGCCATAACGGGCGCGGTCCTTATCTTATCCTCCGCTCGTGTGGGCCCGACTCGTCACGTTCAGTCCCCGATCGGCGAATCGGAGCTGCGGCTCGTGGTGACAACCCCGCGCTCGGCTCCGATCCAGGCGCCGCCAAGACGCGGCTCCGCGAGGTCCGATCGGACAACGTTAACCCCTCACGTCGTTCTGTTCAGAGGGGCACATCCCTGAGAGCGACCAAGATCCTCAATATCACAATACCGCGTGCGTCTGCCTATGCGGTTCAAGGTGGCATATTACCGTACGGCTACTGAGCATATGGACAGTCCACCGACCCAACCAGCTGTGGGTTGCAGCAAGTTCCCGATCCAGTATCCATATGCAAAGCGATTCTCCGTCCTATCGTACAGCAGAGAACGCTTTTGCGCTTCTCCTTCACGTGCCCCGGGAACCAGTTTCCGCCAAGGTTCGACCAGGTGCCGCCCGGGTGGCTCGACTCTGATGCAAGCAAATATAATACATGACCAACAACAGTCTCACATCTGGCAGCTTGCACTCGGGTGCAGGAGTGGGGAACCACAATGTACTTCCGCCAGGGTTAGACCACTGGCAGCGCAAGTGGTCCAATCCTGGCAGAAGCAATGTCATGGTCTGCCCACCGATGCAATTGCTTCCGTCATGGTTAGACCACCCATGGTTCGGGCACTGTACAGCCCATACTTGGGCGTTGACAGTAATGCACTTGCCCTGGGGATCATGGCTTTCGTTTTATAGGTGTATGGCTTCCGGTCTCTAGGTTGATGGCTTCCGGTTTGAGGGCGATCCCTTTCCGAGCCTCGCGCGGCTTGACTTTGCGGCCAGTGAATTTCCCTGGGCACAAAGAAGAATGCCTCCGTCGCGGCTCCCGCGAATCCCGCTAATTTCCCCAACTACAACTATTCTCCCACTACGAGTCCGGAGGACAGCCACGGTGTCCCAAAAGTTGTTACGACTCCTGCGCACCGCCACGGTGCCCCACTTCGTGTCACGCCGCCCTCGAACAACCACGGGGCCCCACCTCATGTTGGGGGCCGAGGCAGCCAGCATCTGCATGACCCAAGGTGTTGCGACGCAGTCGTGTGGTGTGCAGCGGCTTCAACCACGACTCTGACATCAACAGAGTTGGTCTGCAGTATCCGTATGCAACGCAATACGAGCGACCGCCCGAGCTTTTGGCACCGGCGTGCCGCCGATTTCCAAACAGCGCGACTCAGTGAGTCACACTCGCACGCGCCACCGGGTAGTAAGACAGACTGGCACGGAAACTTCGTCTCTCCGGGGCCAAACTCGTTTGTCTGGGACAGCGCGACCAGCCGGTCGACCGACTGTGATTGGGCCCATTGGGGATCCTCAATCGCCCCGGGCACTCGACGACTGCCGCACCCACACTGCAAACTTGTTCACCCGTCCATTATTACACCATAACGCACAATACCGACCCGCCGTACAGTACTGATACAAAGATGCCTCCCCATGGACAGAGGCGTGCAGAGAAACCAAGAGATAACAACGACGAGTCGAAGAGCCTAGAACAAGCGATACTGCGACGCCAGAGAGAGACCAGAGAAACGAGCGAGGAGCGTATGTACAGAGTTTATGTTTACGGAACTCGTCCGGTTACATGCCGACCCGGGACCGTGCCAAGGCAGGGCAGCAGCCGTTGTCCATGCATGTGCCAAGCGGGCGACGATATGATGGTACAGCACTACAGATGCGTGCAGCTGGGCAGGGTGATATTCTTCAGTTGTTTCCTGTGCCGGTGTGTCAGCTTCGAGTTATTCTTCTTGTGTGACCCCGACTGGCACAGCAGCAGCACAGCTCGAGGACCAGCCTGAGCTCACTCACGCGCTCGTGAACAGGCCCCACCCGCCCTCGACGCCCCCGTACGTCTCCTGCCGCCACGCCTCGTCGAACGCCTCGTACCAGAAGTAGCCCGTGCCGTTCTGGTTCGACGGGCAGACGAAGCTGTCCAGGAACGTCTGCAGCGCTGCCGGGGAGACGGTCGGGTACTGCGATTCGGGGGCGGAGAGGGGCAGGGTTGAGGGCCAGCCAGTCTCGCCGATGTACATCGCCGGGTTGGAGGCCGTCGCTTGCGAGGTGGACTGCGCGCGGAGGTCAGCAAGGCGCGGGCCGGGCCGGGATAGTACAGCAAGTGATAAGGCAGGGCAAGACGCACCAGCGCATAGTCCTTGAAGAACGTGGTCGTCCACTGCGCTGCACTGCCCAGCGGCACGCCATTCCTCCACGGCATCACGCTCGCCATCGCAAAGTCGAGTTCCTGGAGCAGCACCGGGGTGAACATGTTCCCCCCGTCTGCGGTCCCGACGGCGACGGGCGCGGAGAGGTTGAGCGCGGTGATGGTGGCGCGCATGCTGGACACTTCGGACGAGACGTACGCGGCGGCCGTCTGCCCGGCTTGCGAGTTCGGGTCGGAGGTGTTGTGCGCCGCTAGGTAGGTGGCGATGAACTCTGGTAGCGGGTACGATGTCGGCAGTCAGTGTGGTTCGGGCGGGAGGGGGGGGGCACACACGATCGCCCACTACCACGCCCGCGACGTTCTTGGTGCCGTACGTCAGGAGGCTGTTGGCCACCTCGCTCGCCTGCTCGTAGAACCCCGTATTGTTCCCCGTCAAGTCTGTCGGCCCGTGTCAGCGGCGCCCCGAGGGGATGGACGAAGCAGGCGCGGGACTCACTCAGCGCGAGGTAGACGATCAGCTCGACGCCCGTCAGCCGGATAGCCTCGAGGACCATCCGGTCCTGCTCGCACTCGGCGCTGTATAGCCTGAGCCGCGTCGTCAACTGGGAGAGGAGGACAATGTCCTCGGTGACGTTGTTCTGGGTGATCTGGCAGTCGGGCGCGTACGCCCCGTACGGCACGTAGTCGAGCCCGTAGAAGCTGTTCTGCAGCGCCCCGTCAAGCACGTACGTACTGGGATCGCTCGGGTTCTCGAAGCTCACCGCGCCGACGGTGCCGGGCAGCGGGCCCGGGCCGGAGGAGTGGGATCTGGACGCCCGGGAGACGAAGACGCCTACGACGGTCGCGACGATCACTGCGAGGAGGAGGGCCACGCCCCCGTAGATGAGGAGCCGGCGGCGCCGCTGCCGGGTAGCCGTGCCGTCCATATCCCAGTACCCCCCCTTACCCCTCCGGGGCCTGACAGGACTCCGCGGGGGGAGCTCCTTAGCTGCCCCGGGGCTGAGCGGGCTCTTCATGTGTCCCTGCCCCAGCCCCTCCTGGTCCGGCTCTCGGTCGTCGGAGAAAGGCGCAAAGTGGCCCGTTCCCCCAGTGGAGAAGGAAAGCGTAGGCGCGCGCGGCCGAGCGGCCCGTTCTGGCGCACGCGGAAGGTCGGAGGGGGAGGGGTCGGCGAAGGGGTTGAGGGGTGCTGCGCGTGGGTCGGCGAAGGGAGATACATGTGGGTCTGGCGGGATGTCGGCGGCTGAGGCGGTCGAGTCTGTCGGCCTGTGGGCGCGCTCCTTGAGGGGGAGGACCTCGGAGGGGGTTGCGCGGTGGGCGGGCATCGGTGGGGCGCAGAGGGGTAAGCGCGGGGGATGATGTCCTGCGATGTCCGGGATGGCCGTCGGATGCTCGCGCGGTCCAAGCAGATAGACAAGCACCGTGCGCGCGAACGGGCCGAGCAGGGGGTTGATGTACAGTACAGTCGTCGTTATGCCCTCGACGGCTGGGCAGGGCAGGCGGCCCGTCAAAGGGGCGGGTCGTCGGCGGCGGCGCGCTCAGCGGTGACGTCGAAGACGAACACGGAGGCGGATGGCGGGCATGCCCTCCTTCTGGACGCTTCGTGCTTTACACCCCAATATTGGTTATTCTCGTCTCTCTGAAGCGTTATTGCTTGTTGTAGGCTCTGTGATTCCTTGCTGTGTTTGTTCTGCACGCCTTTATTCATGGACAAGCGAAACAATTGTATAATTAAGGTGCTGCTGAAAATTGTAGTGTGTTATGATACTGTATAACTATACTTTACCACTTGACCCGAGGTCCTGAAAACCGGTTACAGCTACTCTACATGTGCCGGAGACAGCATGTCAGGCATCTCCCAGGCCTGTCTCGCGAATGCAAGTAAGCAGCTCATGTCATCCTTCTGTAACTTAGTTCTTCTTCTTCCTCAACCATACTTCGACAACCACCAAGCTCAGCGCGGGTCCCGGTGCATGTCTGGTTTTCTGTCCATCTTCACTGAGCTCTTCCTCTTCCTGTTCCTCTCGACCGCTCTCAGATCCCCACAGTGCACTTGACTCTGGATACCGCTGTTCTTTTCAATTTACCATTGAATACCGAACGCATGCCAAGCAAAGCATGTCGGGCACCTCGCAAGACTTGGCCGACCTCGAGCAAACATTGGAGAACTACAGCATACGGAGCTCGGAAGCACAAGCTGCCTTCCACGAAGGCGAGACTCAAAGGGCTTGTCTTGTTCATCGCCTCCTAGCTAGCGGAGAACGACGGTATTACGGTGGGTATCGAACCAGGTTGCCATCAGAAGGTCGGATTGAGGGGAAGTTGCCAGCATACGCGCAACCATCGCCGCGTGCAGTGGCACCAAAGACACGGATTCCAGACGGGACGCTTGGGACATCGCAGGCGCTGAGAAGGCAAGCAGAGTGAATGTACAACACGGGCGTTGTCCCGAAAACGTAGCAGGGAGCCGATGGTCAGTCGCCGCATGAGTGAACCGTCAATGTTCATGCCCACGAAAGCAGATCGGCAGATGGTAAACGCCACGCAGTGCCAAAAAAGCGGTAAGATCAATCAAAGCAATGGTCGGCAGCATTGCTATTGCTCATGAGGATACGAATGCATACAACAGAATCAGCTTCATAGCTCAGTGACTCATGGTTGTATCCTCTCCTTGCGCAGCAGTCTTCTCGATCTCCGCCCTACGCATACAGTCAGCGTATCAGTCACAAGAAGATAGGTACAGAAGACACACCGAAGCAGCTTCGAGAAGTCCTCATCTACATCATCGTCGTCCCAGTTCTCCTCCCACAGGCTGTCGGATGCCGGTTGGCCCGAGGCGGTCGGGGCGCCTGGATCGGTCTTGAGGAACGACAAGTCCGTCTCCGCGTCTTCCCAATCTACGAACGAGCCCAGCTTAGTATATGCACGGGCGGCGGGTAAAAGATGATAGACATACCTTGCGTCTCGAACTCCTCGAACTCGTCATCCTCCTCGAGAGCACCGAGCTGAGGTAACGGCTCTTTCTTCTCCTCAGCGGGCTTTTCGGTCGTGGCAGCAGGCGCAGCGTTTTTTGCGGGCGTTGTTGAGGACATGATAGCAGGGATGAGGTATATGCGTTCTATGCGGAGAGTAGCGGTGTATGCGCCGAGTGGTCGTCCTTGTCAGGGCTCTGAAAGAGACGCGTCACGACTGTTTGAGTGGCGAGCGGATTGACCCTCTGCACGCGAGCAAGGCGCGAGGGATGGAAGGCGCGGCCTCCGTGTGGCTGTGCTGTCCAAGAGCCGCCGCCCGAGACCAGGGCTTATGATGAACGGGACAATCTGTGAGCTAACGACGCGGACGCAGCGCCCGACACCCGCACGGGCCAGCGCCGCACCACGACGACACGCCGTACCCCCGTCCACCCGGCACTGCAACCATCGCCAACGCTGAGGGCGCGCTTGTCGCCGCTGCGCACTCAGACAGACGCCTTGTCTGGCTTAGACGACGGGCTCGGGCCATCTGCACCGGCCATCCATCCGGCGAGCAGCTGGTCGCTTTAACCAACCCCTGGTGGAGCCACGTTAAATGATCCCTCGATCATCCGCCTCCTCTGTCTCTCTTTAGCTCGCTCACCGTCCTCGCCCTCCCTCTTTTCCCCGCTATCGTACCCATCCACCGCACGATGCCGCCGCCGTTCGCCATGGGCCCGAAAGCACCAACGACAGCGCACATCCATATTCCACCGGCTCCGGCTGCCGCAGTGCCATCCCACGCAAAGCCATCGCAAGCAGTGACTCTGAAGACGGTTGCCCATGCGATTGCCAGAGGAAGGAGGGTTATCGTAGTATGCGGTCTGTCATTTCGCCCAATACTCGAGGACGGCACTGATGGATAAACCAGGTGCCGGTGTCTCCGTCGCAGCTGGCATCCCGGACTTCCGCTCTTCCGCCGGACTGTTCAAGACCTTGAGAGATGAGAACCCAACAGAAGTCGTGTCTAGTGGAAAGGATCTATTTGACACACGGGTGTTCCAGGTGCGCCGAATACGACAGCAATTGATATCGCATTACTCATGCCTACTTTCGCAGTCCCCGCAAACCCTGGCCCTTTTCAACCGCACCATGTCCGCGCTCGCCACGACTTCCTCCAAAGCACATCCCACCATCTTCCATACGCTACTCCGAAAGCTTGAAGACAAAGGCAAGCTGCTGCGAGTATACACTCAGAACATCGATGCGCTCGAGGAGAAAGCCGGGCTGGAGCTCGGTGTCCCGATCTGGCCTCAGCAGAAGAAGACCCCTACGAAAGCAAGGAGAGGAGTCAAGCGCAAAGCCGATGCTATCAGCTCGGGTCATCTGCATCCCCAAGCTGCTTCTCAGTCAACAGCAACAGCAAGCGGAACCGTCACAATGGACGATGCTGCTTCAATCTCGATTGACGGAGACATAACCCCTACCTCCACACCCCGGGCTACCGACGTGCCGCTCCCACCTACCCAACCACTTCCCCACCCCGCACTCAACGGGCTGTTGACGCCACCCAAAACGCCGAGCCGCAACTCGTCTCCCGCAATGTCAGCATTGTTAACGACTCCCGCTACTGCGCATACATCCGCCGGCCCGTCTGCTCCCGCGACCCCGCCCTCCTTCCGCGCGCCACGCTGCATACCAGTGCACGGCACGCTCCGCTCGCTGTACTGCGTCTCCTGCGGCTACAGCGTCCCACTCGAGTCGAAGCTCCCCGTGCTGGCAACCGGCTCGGCACCATCATGCCCGAAATGCGCCGAGATTGACGCTGCGCGGCAGGCGGCCAACAAGCGCTCGCGCGGTATCGGCAGGTTGAGACCGTCTGTTGTGCTGTACGGAGAGGAGCACAAGGAGGGCGAGGCTGTGGGCGAGTGCGTGCGCCGTGATCTCGTTGGACTGGGCGATGCTGGTCCCGGAGAGCGAGCGAAGCAGAGCCGCCAGCCCGACCTGCTAATCGTGGTCGGCACAAGTCTCCAAGTGCCGGGCACGAGGAGGATCGTCAAGGAGTTCTCGAAGGCTGTCCGGCCGATCGTCTCCCCCGAGCCGGAGACCAAGTCTTTGCCTGCGACGGACGAGGTGACCGAGATCGACATCTTTGGCGCGCCTGACTCGCCCTTGACGCCGTTGTCTTCCGACTCGGACCCGTTCTCGGGGACGTCTACACCGACACCCTCGCCCAGGAAGCGGCCTGCCGCCTCGAAGTCGTCTAATGGCCACCTGCCTATACGAACCGTATATGTCAACTTTGACTATCCCACGCCGGCCAGGGACTGGGAAGGCGTCTTTGACGTCTGGATACAGGGCGATGCCCAGGTCTTCGCCAAGGCTGTTGAAGACGCTATGAAGCGCGTAGAAAGGGAAGAGCGGGAGGCGGAAATAGAGAGGATCAGGAAAGAAGAGCAGCGGGAACGGCTCGTGCTGCGGCGGGAAGAAGACCGGATCAGGAAGGAAGAAGAGGCACGACGGGCTGAGCAGGAACTCCGGAGACGCCAGCGCAATACTATGGCCGCTGGAAGACAGAAGGCTGCAGCGCAGAAGACGAAGACGAAATCACCTCGCAAAGCACCGTGGAAGGCATCTCCACGGACGCCTACCAAGTTCATACATCATACACCACCCAAACCCAGGACGGCGCCGAATCGCCAGGCGCCGTCAGCATTCATTACGCCAATGAAGGCAACCGCACATATCTTGCCCTCTACGCCGGAATCGTTGATCCGCTATACCCCTACTTTACCGCAGCCGATTATCACCCCGTCCCCGACCTTCCCGCTTCGCCTCAAGATCCGCTTCCCACCGGGGTTCATGGCGAGCATGTCCGCTATGCTGGCCGCGCAGTCTCGACCCCGTGTGCTGCTGCTTTCTGAGACCTCAGATGATGATTCCAGTGAGGACATGGATTCCGACGATGATGATTTCCCGCACCCACGCACTCGGAGCGAGTATATGAGGAATGTTGGATTGGGATTGAGGAAGAAGAAAGAGCTCAGTTACAGAGGCATGACGTGACCCGGTTACCTGCATTCTCAAGATTCTCACCATGTACAATATCACGGATCTGTTACTGGCACTGCTATATGATTATTGACTGCAGCATTCCTACGCCTACCTTCCGGCCTGAACCACATCCTTCTGAGCCCGGCCGAAGAGCGATTCCGTCATTTGTAGTTTGCACAATTCAGGTTAACTGATAACATAATTGTTTGTCTTTATTCTGGTTACACCGCTGTACTGATGAAGACAAAACTGACAAGGTGTAAATACATGGTGTGTTTGGGGCGACACGAAGTACATCTGACTGTTAGTTCTTGGGCCAGTGGTCAAAATTCCGCGGAGGCAAATGTCCAGGGGCCTTCCCACTGTCCTGTCCATCTATCCGAAGTCCAGGATGTAATCAAGACGATCTAGTCTGCAGCGAAGAATCAAGTTGGGCCATATGCGTCGCCTATTGATAATATGCGCTCTGGAGACTCAGAGCTCCGGAGCGACTTTCTTGATCGCATCATCCAGCGTTCAATGTCTCGGTGTTCGATGTTGGTCCGTTTGATAATACAGTGTTCTGTGCCAATATGTGTTCAAGACATTGAATCACAGAGTAGTATGGGCTTCACCTGTACTATTGAGCCTACTTTGCGAAGAGGTTGGAGGATATCCAATCAATGTTTGATATATTGGATATATATAAATACCCAATATCAAGAGATACAGTGACGCTCACCAATAATGGCACTCGCGCCACTTATGCGGCCCAAAATTGCATGGCGCGCATTCACTGTAGAAGGGCAGCAACTCCTTATCTTGACTTTTCCTCATAATAGAATATGGTCTCCTCGTACATATCTAAGTGTGCTTCTAAGTGGATTTGAGGGAAGTCGACGGTTACAAGGAGCTATAGGCCTGATGAGTCAAAACACACCCATTCAGAGGGACCCTGAAAGGTGCCATTATTGGTGAGCGTCACTGTATCAAGCGTCACCCACGCTGTGTGCGCCACGCCCACCACGCGGTAGGTGACAGAGGTTCTGCCGGAGGCTCTTTGCCTTGTCGGAGCTTCTTCCAACCAGGGCCTCCGACAAGGACCCGCCAGGCTTTTGAGGGTTTGTCCAAGCGACGGTTTCAGCGGCTGTCATATCTGAAGATAGACTGCAGTCCTATAGCTAAGAATGATGAGATGCTCAATGTACAGAGGTGTGGTTGAAAGCAAGCGAGTGCGTATACAGTATCCGTATGCAATGAATTTTCCGTTCTACCCCGTCGGCCACGGTGCAAGTCCTACTCAGCTCAATCTCATCCGCGATGAATGATGCATCTCGTGCGCATGACACTTCAAGGACTCCACGCTAGGTCCACTAGCTACTCCGTGTGCCAGGATCCAAAAGATCCGCCCCTCTTGAAGACCTCATTGAAATGAGGTGGGTTCGCACCCTCGTATTCACAGTACTAAGTTAAGTCAAAGTCATCAAAATTCTCAATGACACCTATCGCAGTCTATTCCCTTAAACATGAGAATGACAGAGTTCATAATGAGGATAGGACCGAAGGAATGATCCGGCACACGCAATCGTTCTATCAGTCAGCAGTACTTATCCGCATGATCATTTTTTCATAGTTATGCATTGCCATTGATCGTGGTGTCGTACATGTCCCATTCTAGACACCACACCCTACTCATCTACACCAATGCTTTCCTCTGCTATCACGGGACTTCGACATTCAGCGAGATACCCTCCTCCAACAGCTCACAGGTGCGTGAAGTGGAGAATGATGGTGTTCTTGAGTTTCTTCTTGCCGAATAAACCGCATCACCAGCCTTCAACGACACCAAGCTCAACATTCTTCTATGGCTTCCTATGCTTGCGTCGTTCAGCTCGTCGATCGCGTCGGCTGCGGAGACACCTTTTCTCAACCAGGCCGTCTCAGCGATGGGCAAAAGCGACCTGTTCTTCCCACTCTAGCAGGCGTACGTCCAGATCACCGCGTCCTCAAGTGCGCAGCGCAGAGCCATAGAGCAAGTTGTACATGTCGATGTCCGCTCCTTGAACAGTTGACGTGTTATTCCATACCCTGCACTATCGTCGACCTCTGCCGCTGGCGTCGTTCCAGTGCGACCACGCCATCCCACTGCGTGCCAGTGAGCGAAGGCGAGCCGCGACAATGAAGACAGAGTCGGCGGGCCGCGACGAAATCGATTGGCCCGGGGTGATCGACATCGCTAAGCATGGTTTCACGTCGCGAAGATTCTCGTTGAACACACAATGTCGCGGGTAATCGAATTAGATCGAGACGGTTACGGAACACCAAAGAGCGCTGGTGACTTGTTGACCTTTGTTTGAGCTAAGTGAGCAGAATTTCAAGGGCGAAGCTGAGATTGAGACGCGCCATGGACCCAGGATTTTACAGCGTCTCGATCTCCGACACTCCGCTGAGCCCGACCGAATATGAAGCCCTCTTCGATGTTCCCTGCTCGAGTAAACCGCCGTGACGTCGAGCACGAGGTGTGCTGCCGTTTGTCATCTTCAATGCTGATTGTCCGCATCGTTGAGGGCGACAAATTTGACTGGCGCGCGGCGCGGCGCCAAATACAGGACCATGCCCCATGGCGGTCCCCGTTCTCCACATCGCCTCATTGGTACACGTAAACTCCATATCAGTACTCCGCACTGGACAAACACGCCTTCTGTCACCTGCCTGTTGGACAACAAACTAGTACGCACCAACTTCCTGTTGGATCACGGATCCACCTGACTTGGGATGTACATAGCTCGCCTTGTGTCCAAGATGTCCACTGCGCACCTTGATATCCATCGCTCAACCGACTATTCCTGGGCGGATTCTTCCTCAGACTCAAGTGAAAGCTACCCAGACGGTGGAGATGTTGCTGTGATACCAGACCCCGGCAATCAAAGAGATCGCCAGAGTGGACAAAACGTGCCTTCGGATGACAGTGTACCAAACCCCTTCCAGTGTCTGGCCGAAGTCCAACAAGCACTGAAGATCCTCGAGACCCAGATGAGTGACGACCGCAAGAAGATTGCCGAGGCGACAACGAAAGCGTTACACACAATCACCAGCATATCAAAACTATTGTCAGATTCACATTCTCAAGAGCCCGCCGCCTCGAAGGAACAGGACCTGCCCATCCACTTGCGCAACGCGGCCCGTGATCTCGTGAAGAAACATCGCAATCAGGGGCAACTCAGCAAGGCGGAGGTCAACTTCTTGGTGCAGCTGTGCCATGTACATGTACTACAGTGTGAGCCAGGAAATCCACCAAACTCCACGAGTGACAGCGAAGCGATGGATGATGCCGAAGAGGCCTTCAGGGAGCTGTCCAAGGAAGAGTCTCTCAGTCATCTAGTGGACAATACCGCCGTCCAGGCAAGGCATGAAGACAGCATCACACCCATCAGCATCATCCACAAGGCCCAGTACACCGAAGAGATTGAGTATAAGAGGACGACGTCGAGAGCTTCCAGTGGAGAAGAACGCAGCCAGGAAGATCAAGTGACCCAAGTGAACAAGATCATCCACCATACTGTCGATCAGTCCACAGACAGTCAATGAACCACGGAATAGAGTTGACCAGGAGGTGCCAGACGAATTGGAAACGACTCGGCTCCTGTATAATACGAGGATGTTTTTCCCGCATCATGTATCAGCTTGTCACATATCAATGATGTCCAGGTTTACTCACAAACTAGCACTTCCATAAACCCATACTGTCCCCAATATGAGTCTAGCAGGTGGTGCTAGAGAAACACCCGATGAGCAAATGAAAGTCTTGCCAGAGGGTGGCGTGTGGCCCTTCAACGAAGGTGCAAGGTCATTCCCGGGGCGAGGGTGCCAGCGCGTTCGAACCCGGACTGAGGGTTCGAACCCGGGCTGAGGGAGGTTGCGCGAATCCGGACCAGCACCGCGACAGGCGGAAGCAAATGCCCCTCACGACTTTTGCACAGAGACCGCGAGGGATCACCAGGGCTAACTCGCCTGATACTCCGCTTGCGGCCTTCCTGGGCAGCCGAGTGGGCAAATACTTGATATCTGTTATATTCTGCCATAGGCTCACAAAGAAACGACATTGGCCATCCTTATCCTCCTCATCATCCACTCGTCACCGCGCTGTAAACGCCATCATCCATCCAGGTCTCGACACGGGTCAAAATGACAGCAATACGATACTATTGCTAACAGTAATGAGTGTGCACTAGCGAGGGTTTTGATATCAAGAGAGTCCATGTGCAGTATCCGTATGCAATGCAATGCGATGCGATGCGATCGTCCGTCCTATCGTACAAGTCCCATCCCCACATTATCGACCATCGCCCCACCTCAGTACGCTGCGCACAAGTCGCCGCCCAGGCAACTTCCATGACGGACAGCCGTCGGACGTCCGAGCAGCTCACGGGTGCGTGCACTGCGGGATGGTGAGGTTCTTGAGCTGCTTGTCGCTCGTGAACACGCCCCACCAGCCCTCGACGCCGCCAAACTCTGCGTCCTTCCAGGGCTCGTCAAAGTACTCAAAGAAGAAGTACTGGGTGCCGTTCGTGTTGCTGGGGCAGACGAAATCGTCCATGAAGATCTGGAGGTTCGCGACCGACGCTTCGCTCGGCCCGTCCGTCGCGTCCGCAGCGGAGGAGGACTTCGTCGGCCACCCCGTCTCGGCGATCGACATGGCGGGCTTGTTGCTCGTTGCGAGCGAGGGGGAGACATCGAACTCCTCGAAGAAGTCGTATGTCCAGTCAGCAGCATCGTCGATCGCGACGTTGCCGAACCAGGGGTGGACGTTAGCCATGCCGAAGTCTGCGCCTGCCAGGAGGTGCGGCGTGAGCATGCTCCCCGCGTCGGCTGTGCCGACGGGGATCGTCTTGGACAACCCGAGGGAGGCGATCGACTGGCGCGTGTCGGCCATGAGCGAAATGAGGTAGTCGGCCGCTTGGATGCCCTGCGTCGAGTTGGGGTCGTTGAGGTTCAATGCGGTCAGGTTGTTGAGGATGAATTCTGCGGGAGCATCAGCTAGCTGCATCATCATGTTGAAGGGAGGGAGCATACCGTTCCCGACTGCCACGCCCAGGACCTTGTCCGCCCCGTAGGTGGTCAGTGCATCCAACACCTTCTCCTTCTGCTCGGTATAGCTCGTCACATTATCCGTCACATCTAAACCCTTCTAAGCCCCCAGCCCTCAACGTCTTGAACCGGAAACACTCACATATGGCGAGATAAACACTCAGATCGACCTTGCTCGCCGTGATGCCCTCGAGCACGAGCGCGCTCTGGTTGCAGTCCGCGCCGTACAGCCTGATCCTGGTGGTAAGCTGGGACAGGAGGATCACGTCCTCGGTGACGTTGCCCTGCACGGCGCCGCACCACGGCAGCTGGACGTTGAGCGGCGTGTACGCGAAGCCGTAGAACGAGTTGTGCAGCCGCGGGTCGGCGACGTACGTGCTCGGGTCGTTCGGGTCCGTGAGCTGGACGACGCCTGCAGAGCCTGCCAGGGCACCTGTGGTGGTCCCGCCCGTCGAGCCGGTGGAGGAGCCGCTAGACCCGCCGCCGCTGGTGTTGGACGTCGAGGAGTGGCTGCGGGAGATGACGACACCGGCAACGATGCCTGCCACTGCGGCCACGACGACGACGACAATGCCGACGATCATGAGCACACGGTTGCGCTTCTTGCCCGCCTGCTGCTTCTCGAGCCACTCGCTCTGCCCGGGGTCGTACGCCGCTGCACCGTACCCCGCGCCCCCTGCCGCTGCGCCACCACCGTTGCGGGAGTTATACCCCTGCCGCACGCTCGCCCCGTCCAAGTCGACAAAGCTCGCGCCGTTCCCCTGCCTGCCGAAGCCAGGTGCAGGCGCATACATATCGTCCAGCCCTGTGCCTCGCCCGTGCTGCAGCGGCAAGTGCGTCGCGGAGGGGTCGTACTGCGGGATGAGGTCGCGTGAAGCGGATGGGTCGGCGAAGGGCGAGTGGTCTGCGTCGGTGTATCGGCCTTGCGGGGCGGGCTGGAGTGGGAGGACTTCTGAGGATTCGCCGCCGAGGGAGGGGAGGTAGGGCTGGGAGGAGAAGGGGTTGGGGTTGGGGAGGCCTGTGCCGGACAGACCTGGCTGGGGGAGGGTCAGCGGGTGGTAATGGGAGAAGGAGGGAGAGGGCGGACGCACGTCGGGGAGGGGCTTGGTGTAGTGCTCTCCTGTGCGTTGTTAGGCATGTCAGGAATGGATGCGTGTGGGATGGGCTTGCCTGGGCCGGGCCCGGAGGACGGCGGGTTGTCTCTGTAGCCGTACGAGTCCACCTGCTGAAATGGCGGTCGTCGCGGTTGGGTCGACATGGTTACTGTCTCTCACTCGGGGGTCAACTCAAGCGAAACGGAGTGAAAGGGATCGCGCTGCGATGCTTTTGGTGTCTCTGTGTTGAGCGAACGAATAGACGAGTGGACAGAGGGAGCGAGCAAAGCGCGAGAGACCAATGGAAAGGTGCGAGGTGTGCAGAATGCCGCCGAGACTCGATGAGATGGGATGAAGACCGTGCGCAGTCCTGTGCGACGCCGGGAGTGCAGGAAGCGCGTGAGGCGCACCGCATTTGTCCGAGCAGACGGAACGCGATGCGCGGGTCGCGGGTCTCAGGGTCGTACGTCGCAAGGGCGTCGCACAACCCCAGCGCCAAGAATAGCCTTTTCACAGGAAAGGGATGAGCGAGATCAGTTCATGCATATGGGCTCGCGTTCTGAATCGGGCAACGACGACGACTCGGCAGTCAGCATTACAATACCAACTCATTAACTAACCCATTTTCACTAGCTACGCGGCAGCGCTCTCAACTGGAAAGATGCACTCGCCCAATCTGTCCTTCCTTTCATCTCGGCACGCTATATTTGGCATCCAGACCTTCTAGAAAGGCAACCGCGACTCTCCAAAAATACGCCAGCCCGGCAGAATCGCACCCTGCCGATGCGCGTCCGACCGCCGCGGCCACATCACAGCATCATGATTCGGGCTGATCTCGTTCGCACCAGCTGAGCTGGTGGATGAGACGAGAGAGAGATCTCGACCCCTCACGGTATACGTTGAACGGTGCTTGCGAGCTTTCTGCGTCCTGCCGGCGCCGGCTCGGATTGTCGTAAGACCTGCCCCATACTCTGGGGCACAGTGATAGCACATCATTGCATCATTCGACGGCTCGGCACTCCTGCCGAATCGGAGGTGCCGGGACTGCGCCAAGGTCCAGCGCTCGCCCACGATTGCCAACCCCTTCCGACGTGCACAGACCAGAGCCAAGCGTCCAAGCATCTCCTGACCGGATACCGGAGCAATCGTATGGTACATGGTATTGGCCCATAAGCACTGACTGTACTCTCGATCCACGGACGCTGAATGAAGGCGTGCGTTTGTCAACTGTGTGCGGTTCCTGAGACCGGCCCTAAGCCCAAAAATGTCCGTGCGCAACTCCCTCGCGCAAAAGTCAATTCCTGGCGCGCCTGGCCGCGTCGGGATCCCTAGGTAGTATGGCAAGGTACAGGCCTCCCTTGTGACGTTCACTGGGAGGGCGGGTGATTTCATCCCCGTCATAGGTTCTGTATTGGCGTGTGCTTGGGTTGGTCTGTAATTCCACCTTGCTTAATTTTTATTGGCTCGTGTGCTTGTTATTTTTATCAGCATCGCAGGAGCAATCACCAATAGAATGGCGGTAATGCTGCATGGTAAGGGTTTAGAATCCCACGTGTTCATTAAATGTATGTCGTACACTGGTACTGCTTAATCCCATCTTGTTGGCAACAGAACCCTCAATCAAGCGCGCAGAGCCTGGGGAGGGGGATACAATATGATCTGATCCCACTGACACGTCGTTCCATCTGCGCTTGTGGTCAAGCCGTTCACTCCTGAGGTCCCGCTCGCGTCGCTCTTGCCGCCCGCGTTCTCGCATGCTCCTGTGACCAGTAGCCTGTTCTCGGGGGCTAGGTCGGCGACGACCTTCAGATCTGTGAAAGTGATGGGGATGTCCCACCAGGGACCTAGGGATCCAGTTGGCGAAAAGCTACGCTGTTTGTCAGTTTGGAGATCAAACACGAGCGGTGGAAGGTGCCTACTCTGCTTCGCAAATGACGGTCTGCGCGGTTGGGCTTCCGCCAAACTGGGCTGCAAGCTTATGTTAGCTGATATCTATCTGGTCGGTAAGTCATCGCGTACAGTTCCAATCCACGTTCAACGTCGTATTTTGACCTTGGCAGCTTCCAGCTGTACACGTGACGCTTTGCTGCCACTACCCGCCAACAAGGTTTACGCTGATGCTTAGCTCGTCTCCAGGTTCTGGTGACATGGCAGGCGACTGAGAGACGCCGAAATCCCTACCGGTGGGTACTGCGTCGGCCAGCTGAGCGATAATCAGCCTGTCATGCCTAGGGGAGCAAACAAAGAACGTACAATGAAGAGCCACTCATACTGACTCCACCCGCCAAAATCGAGATAGACACCCTCGACTTGGCCCTGTCCCCACTGCAGTGTAGGGCGGATTATGGTCCCACCCTGAGGCACAATGCCACACTGTCCTGGGCATGAGAAGGGGAGAGGACCTGTAATAATATAGACGTACGTAGAAATACCAATAGTCGTCGGGTGTCCAGTCAACCAAGATGACGAACTCCGGGAGAGGGGGGACTGTCATACTGTCCCAGTGAGAAATGGTCAGAACAGCCGTCAACTGATGGCGAGTCTTCAGCTTACGTCCAGCTAAGCCCGGTCCACGAGTCGGCGGGAAGGGTTATCTCCCATGAGATTGCACAAGCGGGGCTGACTAAGAAAGGAATGGTCGCGAGTAGTAGACACAGCATCCTTGTCGCGATAGCAGGACAGATACCACGGAGCAGAGGTAGACTTGAGCGATGAGACAGAGAGCGGGGGCACATATGTAGTTTGGTCTGACATCGCGGGCGAGAAGGACATTATATCGCACCGGAGCGTAGTACAACTCCAAAGGCCAGTTGACCCAACTGCAGCTGCCAACAGCAGCGCATCGGGCTGATGCCGATTGGAGCTGTCAAAGAGTTGCGTATTCCAACAATACGCGCTTACGGCCTATCGTTGCGCATTGTACATCGCTAAGGGCAGTGTACTGTCATTCACCGCGTGTTGACCCTATCTGGCTGAGGCCAGGATAGGGTCGACACGTAAGCTGCGATAAGCCGCAACTAACCCGAGGAGGGGTCACCTGTCCTGGCAAGGTTTCAGTTTACCTGTCATTAGGTAGAATAGCCTTACCTAGGAGTAGAATACACAATCTAACTTACTTAGAGTTCAGTTCCGCTGACGCGCCTGAAATTGGGCTTGGCAGGCACTCTGCAATAGTGCCCGTGAGACAGGCTATGTCCGATAGTCTGTCCTTGCCCCAGGTGAGGATCGAATAGGCGCTTGTTCCTCCTCTATAATGGCGCCTCCGCGAGCTTTAAGCTTAGGAGGGGGAGAGGTGATGTGATGTGTTGGTGTCGGATCGAAATCCGACACCTCATGAATTCGCGTCGCTCTACAAACAGGTATACTTCGTACTAGTACTCGCCCTTCTCTCTCAGCAGAGGCCGTTGTCGTTCCCGTTGGTGGATCCGCCCCCATTCACGATCCCGTCCACGCCCTGCAGGGCTTGCCCCAGCCCGAACACCTCGCTCAGAAGTTTCTCGGGCTCGTCGACCCCGAACTTCTTCAAGACGGCTTGCAGCGCTGCATCAATCGTAAGCATGGCAAGAGATGTGTGTTGGTGTCGGACGGATCGTCCAACACCAACACATCACAAAGAAACCGCACTCACCCACGGTGACGCCGATCTCCAGCACCTTTCCGCCGTACGTCCAGACGAAGTCCTTGCTCGCCGCCTTGACTTTGGCGAGCTTCTTGCCGCGCTTCTTCTTGCCGCCTTGCTTCGCGAGCTTGCGCTCCTCCAACTCGCGCTCGTGACGCTCCAACTCGAGCTGCGCGTCCGCGATCTTGCGCCTCTCCAGCTCCCTCTTCCTCTCCTCGAGCGGCAGCTTCTCGAACTCCTTCTGGCGGGCAGCGATCGTCTTGTCCCATCCCGTGCGCCTGCCAACCTGGTAGCTCTCTGCGATCTCCTTCTCCCTGACACGGCCCACCGCTCCTTCGATTTCGTCCTCCTGCTCCTCCAGAGCCACGAGCGCCGCGACGATTCCATCGAACTCGCCAACGTTGGCCACGCGAACCTTCTCGACAAGCATCTGGGACTCGGTGGCCGTGCGCACATCGATCTGGGGGCGGGGGGAGCGATTGAAGGCGCCGGGGTTGTCCATTCCGGAGAGGACGAGCGCCTCAATTTTCTCCTTGCGGTGCCTGTTGGCCGGCTCCCAGGCCGCTGGGACGGTGGCTTCGCCAGCGGGGACATCGGCGTCGGTAGCGGGGACGTCGGCGTCGGTGGAGGTGGCATCGTCGTCCGCAGCGACGTCAGCGACGGGGCCGGCAGCGGGGACGGTGTCATCCTCGGCATCTTCGTCGGCGCTCGCGTCTTCGAGGTCGTCCGCAGGAGCGTGAGCGGGAGTGTGAGCGGGAGCGTGAGCGGGAGCGGGTGCGGCAGGGGCGAGGACGAGATGCGGGACGTGCTTGGAGATCTGCGAAGGTGTCAGCAATCCGCTAGATAGAACGACGATGAGAAGAGCCTCATCGTCGACACCAACACATCACAAGTGATGTGTGAGGTGTTGGACGATTCGCCGACACCAACACATCACAAGTGATGTGTGAGGTGTTGGACAATTCGCCGACACCAACACATCACAAGTGATGTGTGAGGTGTTGGACGATGAGTCCGACCCAATAAATCACAAGACGGGCGTACCTTGTCGCCCGTGATGAGCTCCTTGAGGCGCTCCTGGGTCCAGACGGCGTCGGCACCATACTTCGCCTCGTACGCTTTCACCAGCTGGGAGGCGAATACGGCGGCCTCCGCCCCCGACATCTCCCCCGACGCCAACGCCTTCCCACCCTTCTTCATCTTCTTCGCGCCTCCTTTCTCCCCGCTCGCCTGTCCAGCATCCTCGAGGGTGGTCTTCTCGGCCTTCTTCGTCGCCGTTTTCTTCTTCGCCTTGGCCTTCGCCGGCCCCTTGCCCTTCTTGTCCAGCTCGGGAGCCACTTCAGACGCGCTGTCCTCAATCGCGCTCGCGTCTTCCTTGCCGGTCGATGCGATCGAGGTCTTCTTCGCCTTGAAGAAGTCGATGAAGGGCGCAGCGGCCTGCTGGACGTCCCCGACGAAGGAGATCGTCGACTCCCAATCGGCAGCCGGCGTCAGGCTGTTGCCGCCCGTGTTGCTGCTGGCGGCGGTGGGGGCGAGCGACGTATTGTCGACAGTGTCGACCATAGACATGTTGGAGCAGAGGAGTGTTGTCGTGGTCAGAGTGAAAGAGGATGCAGCGTGGGACTCTACGGATTCAGCCCTGGACTTGCCAAACGAGCGCATTTGCCTCCGCGCGGTGCTGCAGCGCTTTTCGGGCTTCTCCCCCTATTCCCAGGCCTCATGTCAACCTCGTGGCCAAAATGAGTCAACGTAGCGTTGGAAATCGCTGGAAAACAGCGCAAAGCTGCGACAGAAAGCGCATACATATCACTTTAGGTGATGTGTTAGGTGTCGGACGATCCGCAACCGAAAACTCTTCTCTCTGGCGCATTTCGCAGCCAATTTCTGTAATAAAAGAGGAAAGTCATTTTGTATCGCTA
>KV424052.1:0-80452 GCA_001632435.1 Calocera cornea HHB12733
TGTTACACTGGAAAGCTTAGAAGCCTTGGACAACACTTATCCAGGTTTCTGTGTGGCCAAACAAGTTGGTGCTATCACAGTTTTGACTATGCAAACTCCTTTTATGGCTACTCAAGCTTTAAAAGAAGTCATTGCAGAAGAAGCTGTCAATGGCTTTGTCTCTGATGCAGCCCACAAATTCTGGCAACGTGCAGATTCAATTCTAATGATCAGCTCCACCTATTCCCCAGATCTACATTCATGGGTTCCTGTTTTGATCTCCTATTGCAATGGCCAAACTCAAGATCACTATTGCCATCATTTTGAAGCATTATTTGATTGCATTCTCCAACAATGCAAGAAAACCAATACACCTTTTGAGGTAAAGCTTCTTGCTAATGTGAGTTCACTATTATATCGATTGATTATCTGCTGATGTATGTTAGGTCTTGGATCACTCAACTGCTCAAAGCAATGGTTTCATCCAAGCTTTCACTCAGTTCTGCATAAAGCATTCCCTTCTTGAAGATCACAATATAGAAACATTGAAGAATCAAGCAGAAAGCCTCATGAGAGGATGTGGAGAACACTTCAGAGCTACAGTAACAAGACTGAAGAGGGATACAGCTCTTATTCCTAAAGAAAAGATATCTGTCTTTGCTCAACTTGTGGAAACACTCTTTGAGGCAGAAGATCTTCTTGGTTTCCAGGCTGCCTGTTCAAGACTATTACAAGAATTCCCCAAGATTGAAGGTTGGCTTTCCTGGTGGAAGCAAGAAAGACATGCATCTATGTTGTTTTATGCATTTCGCAAGATGGATCAGGCACTTTGGAACAGCTTGCCTACAACCACTAATGCAGAAGAAGCCATGCACTTTCGATTCTACACTGCAGGTGGCAACAAACTTCATTTACCTTTCTTGGAAGGCTGTCATTTACTCCATCATATTGCTGTTTACTTTGAAAAGCAATTTCAAGCAGTTCAAGGTAAATCTCTCTATAAAATTCCATCAAATCATAGCTAATACACATCAGCTGGCATTAGGACTCGTTATGGGCAACCAGAGCCTTGGAAAGCAGTTCAAAAAGCTACTGGACATTCTAAGCTTAATAGAGCTAAAATACCAGCATCTTATAGCAATGATGGAAGACCTCCTGATACTGCATCAAGACTTTCACAATACAACAGTCCAACCAAGCCAAAAATGAAGACTTCTTTTAAAGCCACAGAGTATCGACTAGGCATTCCTTGGTCCAAGAACTCTTGCTGGTTGGATACATGGCTGGAGCTCTTATTTCAAATGATTTCTCTGGATTCTCTGGCCTTCACAAACAGTTACGCCAACCTTCCTCCAAATACCATTGATGCAGCATTCTATGAGCTCATGGTATCAAGAATAGAAGCTCAAGGAACCAATGAAGCAGCTCTCCAGACTCAATTGGCCATTGCCAGAGATAATTTCAGAAAGAAATTGGCCATGTATGGTGATGTTGAAGAAGACTTCAATGCATTTGGTTCTCTAACAGTATGTTTTGCCATTAACTTATTAGAATCATAAACTTATTGACTTCATAGGCTTGTTTCTCAAGGCTTGGCAAAGACTTGTTAGGGTTAAATGCCTACTTCCAGGCATTATCCTACTTCAGAGGCTTTTATACAACCTATCAAGTTTGCACTGGTGATGCCTCAATGGCAGAACCTTATCAAAGCTCTTCAACCCATGCACAAGTGCTAGCCAAGCCAGGATCCAAGCCTTATATTACCTTGGATGATGCACTCAAGTCCAAATATCATGGAGATCTCCAACAATTCTTCTGGAACACAATCAATGGCAAGAGCCATCACTCTCAGCAATCTTCTAATTGCTGGAGACAAAAGGATGGGAAACCTCTTTGCCCAGGACATGCTACTCAAGCTGTGGATATGCACTTTACTCTGCCTCTTTGCCTGGTTTTTGAAGAATTGGAGGTATCATCAACTGCAAGCAAAGAAAACAATGATTGGAACTATCCACTCAAGCTCAGGCCATATCCTAGGACTTATGTCCTTGCAAATAGTGAAGGACTTCACTATGAATTGCTTGGCAGAGTCTACCTCAAGGCCAATCACTTTACTGGGGATTATTCCCTAAACCAACAACATGTCTATTCATATAATGGCATGAAACATGGTGGTAAAGCAGTTTTGCTTCAAGGCAATGCTTGTACTGCCAATCATGCATTAGCTGGAAGACATGCATTTACTTATGCTGCCTTTTATTACTTAAAAGGTGGTGTGAAGGCACAGCAAATCTTCATGGAACACCAATGCAAGCTTTTGCAAGAGCAATACCAGCTTTCAATATCCCATTCTGCAAGTGATGGATTACCAACAATAATCTGCACTCGCCCTGGTATTAAACAGCTAGTACCTGAAGAGCTGTTTTGGCTGAAACATCCAAATCCCCAAAGATCAAGACAAGAACTTGGATTTACTCTACCGTACACTCACAAGCATACAAACCTCTCTCTGTCCCCAACACCAGGACCAGAACCAGCTACTCCTCTGCCTTCATCCTCACCTCCTACACTGGATTCACCATATCCAGTCAAATGTAGATGTGGGTTGGCTGGCAACGGTCACAAGCTGGATACAACATCTGGAGGGACTATGGTAGAATGCAGTCTTTGCTTCAATTGGTCACATGTTGCATGTGTACCACATGGACATGCTGAACCCACTCAAAGGGAAACCTTTATCTGCTCTTTCTGTCAAGAACACACTCTTCATCCTATGGCAAGAAGAAAGGTCAAGCCCAAGGACACACGTCCTCTAGCCCAAAGACTATCACCAGGTATGGGTGCTTTAGCTAAGCTGGGTAAATACTATTACCCAGTGAGGCTCTTGCAAAAGCTTCCAAACAAGCAATGGAAAGTCTCATGGTGGCGGGGCAACAAATACAGACACAGAAAGCTTCAGCCTACTGCAGAATCTCTGGTCTTGGAGAGTGACTTGATTGATTCACTTTGGAAGAACAAACTAGCTAGACGCAAAGTTCAAGTAAGTATTAACCTTTACTATAATTTTGTTCTAAACTCATAGTTTTAATTAGCTGGGAATGTGGTCTTTGGCTTCTACACAAGACCCATCAGAGGACAAGCTAACAACTGCACTCATACCATGCAGTATGGCACTGGCTAATATACTTGCACCTCATGAAAATACCCTGCGCTCAATTCTTTTGCAAGGATCAAGCTCTCAGTTTATTCCAGCAGTTGAATGGGCTAAAGAGCAAGTCCAACAAGGACATGCTACATCAGTATTCAAGGTCAATTTGCACAATATCAACAACTCTGTGCTGGCTGGAGACTTAACATTGGACACTCAAAGCCAAATTCTCTTTTGGCTACATGCACATTTTGATACAGCTGCTACACCTAAAGCAGAATGGTACATGCAACCTATGCACTTACATGCTCTGACTCTGGTGACTCTGGCTCAACAACAAACACTCTTCTACAAAGAAAATCCTAGTGCAAGCAAAGAAGAACTTCTCAAAATGGCTTGGCAACATCTTTGCACTGCTCCAGCACCTTTGGAAAAAGTGGATGTAGATTGGGAAGCCATTCAAGAGCTAGAGTATTGGATGTTTGAGAAATCCAAGCAAGCAGGACCTGCAGGTAATGAACAATGGGGTTTAGATGCTGGTTTCCATCAAGGTGGTTGGATACCTTATGATGAACTACCTGATACTGGTTATGAATACTCTAACTTGCAAGACCTGGAGGTAAGTCCTATTTCTACCTAATTGTACACTTGAAAACTAACAATAATCTAGGTTGGACTAGATTTTGATAAGCAACAATCACCAGCAGACAGTATCATAGTACCACCTCGCCCACCTAGACCTTTACCACGTCCTCGGCCTCTAAACAAACCCAAAAGACCTAGACAAGAAGCAGAAACCTTGCCTTTAGATAGTGGTATTGATACTTACTTCCAACCAACTAAAAAACCCAAACTTAGTAGTTGAGAGTAGAATCAAATTGATTGAGTGGTGTGGTGCTTTATAAGTGGAGATACATTAAGAGTGATCACATCAGCAGGTGTTCAAAAAGCAAGTCCTTTTCCAAGTCTTCCTTGTACTTGGCCTCTACTGCTGAGAGAAACAAGTTTCTCTCATGATTATCCATCCTCTCCTCCTCCATAAATGCCTCCAACTCCTCCATGCTTTCCATCAACTTGGCTGTAGACTCCAGGGAGATTTGAGTGAGCCTCATAGAGGGTGCTTCTCCAGCCCACCAGGGCTTAGGAAGGCCAAGGAACTGGGCAGCCTTGACCATTCTGGTTGGGTAGAAGTAGATACCCCATTGAGTTTGGAAGCTTTCTCCAGGGGTGGGGAGAAGATGTGGGTAGCTGGCAATGATTTCTTCACAGAGCTGGATGTAATCAGCTGGAGTGAGTGTTGTCATTGTATTGGAAGAGTAGTGTTATTGTTGAAGGTTGTTGTAGTTGTATTGTTGTTGTTTGGTGAATATAGGTGTGTGTTGTTTGCGACAGGTGGTGGTAGGTGTGTAAGATGCATGTCCAAGTAATGGACCCTGACAATAATTTTAAGGAAACAGATTTGCTTCCATACCCTGAACTGTACAGTTTCAGCCACTCCTCCCGACCATCCCCATCATTGCTATCTATCCTTATCCTCACTATCCCAGTCTCTGTCTTCCCCATCCCTATTATCCCCATCCTCATCCTCACCATTCCCATCCTCCCTATCCTAGTCCCTGTCTCCAGTCTCACTATCTACATTCTCACCATCCCTATCCTCCCTGCTGTCACTATCTCCTTCTGTAGTAAAGTAAACCATATGAGCTACATTCATTTTGTAGCTACTTTAGAGACATGAAGTATAATGCTAACTTTAGTTAGCAGTTGCATTAGCCTGGGCTGCCTTCTTCCTCTCCTTGGCCTTCTGCTTCCTCTGCTTCTTCTTCTGCTTCTTCTCCTGAAGCCTCTCCCTCAGTTTCTTCACTTCCAAAGAAGTGGAAGCAAGGTTAGAAGCCAGTTCCTTCTCTTTATGAACTTTCTTGGCCAGCTCCTCTTCAAGACCTTTCTAATTCCTTATTAGCATGAGTTTAAAGAAGAATAAACAAGAGCTCACCAAGTTAAGGTTCTGAACACCATGAAGATCACCTGGTTTCACAGACTTCCCCTTCTTGCCAGTCTGCCTAGACATTTTCTTCACTCCAGCTTGACCAGAGCGTGTTTTTCTAAAGCAAATCATTAGTAACTATTATAAAAGTAATAAACTGCATTAATACTCACCTAACAGGTGTCATAGTATACTAATATGGGGTGGATGGCTGTTCTAAAGAGGATGTAGTGTAGGATGAGGCCGCATTTTCGGAAAAAATTGCTTCCGTTTGCTTCCGTTGCGGAAGCAAATTTGCTTCCGCTTGGTGCGACCCGACCCTGAGCAAAAGACCGGGCCAAAAGGGGTCCGTGCGACAGTCCTCGAAAAAAAAGCCAATCCTGGCGAGGACCCTGGGCCCGTGACCTAATGCTTTCGGGGATGAGTGTGTGCTGCCTTTCCCAGGCTCGGCTGCGCTCTGAACCCGGTTGATCACTACACTGGCTGACGCGCCCCTTTCGGGGGGTGCAATTGAGCGGCCTAGGCGAGGCATCGTCTAGGTAAGAGGGTCGTCGGCCTTCCCTTCGGGGTTGGTTTAAGGCCCCGTCGGGTAGGGCACCGAGGGAACCTGCCGAAAGGCACACACTCACTCAGCCCGGCCGACACCACTCTCTTTTGGCCCACCACGGCACAACGCAGTTCGACGCAGCTGCATCTGCAGCTGCCTGCAGTTCAACGCAGCACTTCCTCCCAGCCCTGGCGGGAGCACGCCGTCGCGTCGTGCTCGCTGGTTCGCGCAGCCTCGCAATCACCTCGCCTGGTCCACGTCGACCTCAGTGATAGCCCCGAGGGATGGAGACCGTCGCTGAAGAGGCCTCTTCCGGGCGGACATCGCCCATCTTGCATACACTGGCCGATCTCCCGCCCTCGCTCATCGAGCTCATCTCCGCGTCCGACCCATCAGCGGCTGCGACCCTCGCGACACCAGCAGCGCAGTCGTACCTCTCGTACATATCCTCCCTCGACCTACCATCGCTCTTGCAGGAACCGATCCAACTTACCTCCGAATCATCGACCATCACGAACGAGCTGACTGGGCTATGTCAGAGGGAATACCGGACGTTCCTCTCTGTTCACAAGACGACGACGTCACTGTCATCGTCTCTTGACTCTCTCGACTCTTCTCTCACCTCCCTCTTGGATGCCCTCCCGGCATTGGAAACCCAGTGCCGGTCTTTCGCCGATCAGACCAAATCCCTGCAAGCATCGCGGCAGCGGGCCAACCTTGTACTAGAGCAGTCCGACAAGCTGCTTGACATCCTCGAGATCCCTCAACTCCTCGACACCTGCGTTCGCAATGGGCACTACCAAGAAGCACTCGACCTCTCCGCCCATGCAACATCCCTCCTGAAGCGCTTTCCGTCCGTGCAAGTTGTGCGGGATGTAGCGGCTGAGGTGGACGCAACGATGCGGCAGATGCTGATCCAGCTATTACACGTCCTTCGCGAGCCTGCAAAACTACCGACGCTATTCAAAGCTATCAACTTCCTACGCCGCATGCAGCCGCCACCCCTCAGCGAGCCGGAGCTCGCACTGGCGTTTCTCACGTCACGGATGTCGATGTTGTCGGCCGTCCTGCACGCCCTCGAGCCCGAACGATCGACGGACCCGGCACGATACGTGCGCAAGTATGTGGACGCCTTCCGCGAAGGCGCCTACGACATCCTCACCCAATATACGACCATCTTCCTCGAGCGCCCTTCCGCGAACAAGAGCCCAGAACTGCAAGACTACCTCACTTCGTTCTCGCACCACCTGTTGTCGACCCTGATCGGCACGCTCGAAACGTCGCTGCCCTTGGTCGAGGACGCAAGCGCGCTCAGCTCCTTGTTGACCCAGCTATCCTACTGCTCTGCATCTTTCGCTCGCATTGGCCTCGACTTCCGCGCCCTTCTCGCACCATTGTTTGAACAGGCGGTATTGTCCGCTACTAGGCGATCGCTGCGATCAGCAGACGCGGCGTTTTCCACCTTCCTCGCATCCGCCGGCAAATCGACGCGGCCGCCATCCACCTTCCTCTTCGCATCCGACGCATCCGACTCGTTACTTGACACACATACACCCGTGCATACATCATCCACTCAAAACCCACCCGTATACCTGGCATCGCTCCCGCCAATCGCGACATACCTCAACTCGCAGCTGACGACGCTGAATTCTCTGCGACTGCTTGCTCCATCGGCTCTGTTATCACCACTACTCGAGGCGCTCGACAACTCGCTCTGCGAGTCGTCATCAGCCCTCCTCGCCTTCTGCCGCTCATCATGGACAACTGTCACGCGCCGGACGAGCTTCGAGGTGGACGATTCTGAGCGGGAGAAGCAGAGGGAGAAGGATAAGAAGGTGCTGCTGCTTGTTGGGCGAGCATGGGTGGATGACCTGGGCCCGTTCTTGAGGGCAGGGCTGGTGAAGGGTGTATATGGACGAGAAGGCGAGGTGGAAGAGTCGGACCAGTGGGTCAGGGCGAAAGCGGAGTGGGATACGTGGTGGGAGGATATCGGAGAGAGACGGCGAGCGAGCATCAACGGTGTGGTTGAGGAGGAGAGTTGAGCTCAGTCTGTAAGTGCCCGCTCATCCACATGTATGCGCGTGTATATTTTCGAATACTATTGTTATTCGTCACCGTAATCGCTGTCGTCCTCATCATCACTGTACGGCCCACCGTCGCTCTCGTAGTTGCCCGCGCCCATCTCCTCGTGTTCCTCTCGCCTGGTCATCCCATTCACATGAATGCGCACTGCGACAGTCTTGCCCTCCGCGTCTACCGCCTTCCAGAGACTGATTTCTGCCATCAATGAGACTGAGCAAGTATCAGCAGGAGCTGTGGAGATGCAGATGGCCACGCACAAGACAGCCCTCCAACAGTCCTCGTATCACATCCCCTCACATCCGCATGCGCATGCTGCAGCGAGCTATAATACGACTCCAAATTCACCTCTTCGCTCCCCATTATCTTCCTCGCACTCTCTTCGCTCAGATACGCGCGCGCAAGGACCACCCCAGAGGCGCAGTCGTGGTTGTAGCTGCCCGCTCGCACCCACTTGAGCCCCTGGGGTAGACTCACGACGTCCTCTCCTCTCCTACCCAGCACGCTCGCCCGATATGACTCCTCATCCCTCTTCCACTCCTCTATGCTTCTCTCCAGGGCTAGCTCGTCCCCCTGTCGCTCCCGCACCCAGCGCAGGACGACGACATAGGTGTTGCCGTCCCCTCCGAAGGGAGGGATCGTCTCCCACATGCCGGCCTTCAGGTCCGGAACATAGACCTCGAGTCTGTCGATGGAGGGCGCAAACCAAAGGTTTCCGCCTACCAGGCATGCGTCGCCGTCGAGACCGATAAGGAACTGGGAGGGGCAGGTGAGCAGGAGCTGATAGAAGCGGGGGAGCCGTTCGCGGGATCCCATCGTCGGGACGGGGTGCAAGGGATGTGGAGACATCGACGCGTCTGTTTCACCGTGCCAGAGCCAGAATTGAATACAGAGATTATTGACGACTAGAGATACAAGGGACAGAAGGGTGCATGCATATATAACTACAAAAGCGTCGACGCGGAGTAGGATCGAGGGGAAATGTGGAGCCGTCCAAACCAAATAGAGACGAAACAGCATACAAGCAGGTCAGAATGCGCCAACGCCGCGCTCATCGACCACCCTCACACCCCGCTTCCGCAGCAACACAGCAGTGTCGATCATCCCCCTCCTCGCGCCCGTGTCACCCGCACGGCCGAGCGCCTTCAGCCAGCGGAACTCGAGCAGCTTGACCAGCTTCAGGCTCTGCAGTGCGCCGTACGGGATGCCGCTGCGCAGGAAGGTGGCGTATTCTTGTGTCACCAGCGGGCGGGGGACGGAGATGTGCTCCAGTGGGTGAAGGGTGCCACGGAGCGGGGGGTCGAGCGCGGTGGGGAGCGGATGGAGGAGGGTGAGGTCCCGTAGGTCCGGGCAGAGGAGGAGGAGGTTGCTGGGAGGCGCGATGGGGAGGGAGGGCCATTCGGGGCCGCGGGCGAAGGAGAGGGAGGTAAGCTTCGGCCCGTGCGCGGCGAGGAAGGGTGTGATGAGCTCCCCACGCTCGCCGGTGTAGGGAGTCACCGTGAGGGTGCGCAGGGCAGGGAGGGGCGAGGCGAGGAGGATGTCGATGAAGGGCGCGTAGGGCAGGCCAATTAGCGAAAGGGTGTGGAGGTGGTCCATTCGGAGCGGCTCGCCATGATATCTCCCTGTAATGGGGAGCGGCAACGTCGGCATACCAGTACCATAAATCTCCACCTCCTCCAAGAGCTTGCACGCCTTCAATAGTGCAATGACTGGGTCCTCGCCCCTGCCTGTCCTGTCTTCACGCCATGTGCCGCCCTTCACCTTCCTCAGCCCCGGACAGTTCTCCCCCAGGCCCTTGGCCACGCCCGCACATACCATCCACTCGGGTTTGAGTGCCACCTCCTCCAGCCGGGGTAGCATGGGCCAGAGCGATTGCAGGCTGTTGTTGAGCTGAAGGAGCTGGCGGTTGGTTAGGTGTGGTGGGAGGAGGGACAGGTCCAGAGTGCGGATCCAGCTTGCGGGTATGGAGTAGGGGAGACGGTGGAGTGGGGACCAGAGGGAATCGGTGAGTCGCAGGTGTGATAACAGGGAATCGAAGGTCGTTATGCTCGGAATGTAAGGATATGCATAGAGTTCGGGAAGTGCAACGCGCTACATAGCGGATCAGGGATGAATGCTCTACCATGGGGCAAGACGGGCGTACCTTCCACCACTTGCAAACCCGTACCACGCTCCATCGCCACCGCTCGTCCTCCTCGCTCCTCATATCGTGCTGATCGCGCCGAATTGCAAGCGTAACGATTCGCGCCCATAACTCGGTTGGGAGTGGCTGTAGGTGGAGAACCGGTAGCAGAGGGAGCAAGAGTAGGAGGCTCTGCCGCGTCTTGACAGGGGTGAGGAAGGTCGTGTGCGGCGGTGATGACGAGAGCGGGTCGATGATAAGAGTGGCTGTCGCCATGCTGCTGATTCCGTCCGAACTCAGCAACGACGGTATATGGGAGGAGTTGTAGTCCCCTGTCGGGTTTGCACCTCTCCCTGTTGCGGGGGAGGGGATGGTCGTAAGGACCAGAGGAGGATGGCGGTGACGGGCGTTGAGTGGGCGCCCGATGAGCGCTTACAGCATGGATGGCACGCCCCACGGCTAACTCTGGCGGGATCGGAGTTCGGCCCGGCCCTCGATCCCTTGCTCTGCGTCGGGTCCTTTCGGGCGCGACTCCGCGGTCATCAGCACGAGACGCAATCGCTCCGATCTCACTAGTTCCGCACCATCATAGCGCAAGCTATAGCAGTACCGTGGCTACAGGCTTGGACTTGCATAGCACCTACCGGGTAAGACTACAGTATCCGCCGAGTGCATCATTTTCCGGTGTCTATGCTTGTGAAGTTTGAAGAATGCGGGAGGCACCGCATTCCACCAACGCAACACTGGTCAAGCTCCTTGCTGCGCGGTCAGTTGATCACACAATGCTATAAGCACCATGTGTTGTGGGACTATTGAAGCTTGCCCTTGGTGCGGACTGAAATCATCGACAGTCATCTCCCACCCCTCGATATTGGATCAGAACGATTCTTGTTGCTCCAATGAGCGCGCTTGTTGGGAGCTCCGATGGACGAGGGCCAAGTCTGGGCGCTTTACTTCTCAAATGGAGGGCGAGAGCCGATACACTCCTTGATCGGATCAAGACGGGTGTCATTATTATGACCACCAAGGTGATCGGCATGCACGATGTACGCTTCTCCTTTCTACTTTATACGTGAAATCAAAAATATATACCTTGCTCTATTCAGATTGTACACTCGCACAATGGTGAAGTTCGTCAGCTTGCTGAGAAGCTCGCCTTAATCAACATCAAAGTCCTGACCCAGCTCTCCCCAACCTCTGACTTGGATCCGTTTACCCTGAAGCTGTTGCAAGACGTTACAATGTTCGTTGGGTGCGTCTTCGTTAAATCATCGGCTGATTGCTATACGCTCAACATTGGCCGCTATTGAAACACTTGGAGACTGTATACCTGTTTTGACTACTGCTCAAAATCAACTCAGAAACATGGGCCATCAACGAGATGCTGCTCGATTTACGCAGCTCGTTGGAGACCTGCTCTCCCATAGTGACCGAAATCTCGCTATCCGAAGACTGGAAGAGGCAAAGGCTGAGTTCGCGGGTATTCGCGACCATTTGGGCGAAGCGCAATGTATGCAGGGACTCGTCGACGCTCTACATATGCTTGACCGTAACAGCGAGGCACTGGCGATGCTGGCGAATGCTACCAAGAAATTCCAAGTGATCCCCGATGGTCTGGGTGTGACGCAGTGTACGCAGCGGATGGGAGATGTTCTCCTGATGCTGGGCCGCTATACAGAAGCCCTCGGGAAGTTTCAACGTGCGATGCCCCTCCTCGTGGCCCTCAATGACCAATACGGAGTAGCGCATTGCATGGATAGCCTCGGCAACGCCTTGCGCCTGCTGGATAGGAACGACGAGTCTCTTGCTATGCTTCATCAGGCAGTCATCAAGTTCAAATTCTTAGGGGACCGTTCTGGAGCAGCGCAATGCATGCGTACCATTGGAGATGTATTACACATGCAAGACCGTACTCACGAAGCCCTTTCAAAGCTCGAAGAGGCTAGGGCGGTCTTTTTCGGCATCAATGACCGCATGGGAGCCGCACAATGCACGGAGTCTTTGGGTAACGTACTACTACTGATGTCTCATTATCCGGAAGCGCTTGCAAGCTTAGAGCAGGCACGCGCAGAATTCAACTCCCTAGGCGATCGGCTTGGCACAGCTCAGTGTACCCAGAGCATTGGAGATGCTTTGCGAATGCTGGCTCGGCATGACGAGGCGTTAACGAATTTTGAATTGGCTGGTACGGAGTATCGAGCGATAGGCGACCGTCTTGGTTGCGCCAACTCTCTGCGGGGCATCGGGGAAACTCTACGAATGCTATTGCGATACGAAGAAGCTCTAGTGAAGCTGGAACAAGCGAAAGCAGAATACGAGGCAATGGAGGATCATCTCGGAATGGCAAACTCCCTCAGGTGCCTCGGACAAGTGCTCCGGAAATTGTCTCGACTAGAAGACGGATACAGAAAAGTTTGTGAGGCAAGATCTGAGTACGAGACCATTGGTGACCGTCTGGGTGCCACCAATTCCATGCGCGATGTGGGAGAAATTTCGCGCATGCTCGGGCGGCATGATGAGTCTATGAGTAAATTGGCATTGGTGAGGTGAGGCGAGTTCGAGACTATTGACAACCGTGTTGGCATAGCACATTGTACACGAAGAATCCGCCAGATTCTGTGTACACTAAGTCGTTATGAGGAAGCAGCTGCGAAGCTCGAGCAAGCCGACGCAGAGTTCAACAGCATTAGAAGTTCACCGTGGGATGGCCAAACAGGACAATCCGCTTCCTCATATCGCCACGCTTGTACCTCATTCAGAAGAGGCCTAAAGAAGCTTCAAGCACGCAGACGCGAGCTGCGCTTCAAGTGCCGCGTAGGGGAGTGCGGAAGGGTATACGCTCACCAATAATGGCACCTTTCATGGCTCCCTCGGAATTGGTGCTTCTTGACATAGCAGCCGTACAGTATGTCTCCTCGCAACCCTCGAGTTCTCTCTGATCCACGTGGTAGGACACATAGACGTACATGAGGAGAGCGTGAATTATTGTGTTATGACAAAGATACCAAACAAGAGAGTTGCAGCTAATTGCAATTTCGGGGCGCAAAAGTGGTGCGAGTGCCATCAAGGGTGAGGGAGATGTGAGGCTTTGCTCGGAAAACGCGCTGCCGGACTGCGGTAACGATGGGGGAGAACTTTTACCCGCCCGCACGAATATGACATAATCCAAGAAAGTCTAAATCTTGCCCGCGCCGGCTTGGACCCTGCCGAGGGATCTGCATTCAGCCTAAACAAGCCTCCACTAGTGCACCAGCTCCGAAGCGTGTGGAATCGGAGGGAATCTTGCGGAATGCCCAGTCCAGGCACGACTCGGAAAGAGATGCCGAGGGCCGCTTCACAGTTGCTACTGTAGATAGCGAGTGAGTGGATGCGGGCAGCACGCCTGGGCGGTACGGATGTCGTAATGATATTTTGATTGCGAAAGCTGAGCCGAGGGCTCGGATAGATAATGCAAGAAAGAGCGTATGAGATGATCCCCGTGAGGTAGGAATAGAACAAGAAAAGATACGACAACAGCCTACTACTCCTTCACGTCCTTGTTGGAGAGGGTCTTTCCGCTGACGTCGGCGAGGGGCGGGAGGCCCTTCTTGTGCAGGTCGGCGTTGATGGTATCGATATGGTTCATGAACTGAGCCTTGAGGTCGTCCCACATCTTGGGCTCGTGCTCGTGCAGCTTTCCGGAGCGCTTGATGGCGTAGTCTGTGAGGGTGAACATCATGCAGCTCTCGAACATGAAGGCGATGGAGCCGTCGGAGATGTACTGCGGGGTGAGCTCCATCTCCGTCGCGGCCTTGAACTCGTCGTAGGCGACGCCGTGCGGGGTGAAGCCGCACTCGTACGAGGCGCCGCCCGGCTGGAATGCGTCGGAGCGGCCGCCGTACTGGCCGTAGATGAGGCCCATGAACTCGGACGCGGCGTTGCGGTGGTAGTAGGGGGGCCGGTACGTCTGGTGCGCGACGTCCCAGCGCGGGGAGAAGATGAGGAAGTCTGCGAGGGGCGTGCCGGGGACCTTGGACGGCGCGGTGAGCACGCAGAAGATGGAGGGGTCGATGTGGTCCTTGGAGATGGAGCCGACGTTGATGAACTTTTCGAGGGCGTACTTTGAGGGCACGTAGTTGCCGTGCCAGGCGACGACGTCGAACGGCGTGTGCTCCTGCTTGCAGTTGAACAGCTTGCCGCACAGCTTGTACACGATCTCCCACGGGGACGGGTCGATGTCGAACGCGGCGACCGGGTGCTCAAAGTCGCGCGGGTTCGCGAGGCCGTTCGCGCCGAGCGGGCCGAGCGCGGGAAGCTCGTAGTGCACGCCGTACACCTCCTGGATGTCTACGGGACATTATGAGTACGACTCCGGGCGACAGGAGCAAGGACTCACAGCCACGGGACGGGCCGTCCGGGAGCTTGACCTTGAACCTCAGTCCGCGCTGGATGATTGCGACCTCGCCGGGGCGGACCATCATGTGTCCCTGTTCTGTCTGTATATCGAGCCTGCCTTTCTCGGGGACGATGAGGAGATCGCCGTCGTTGGTCGCAAAGGCGCGCTTCTCCATGTCCTTGTTGCAGGCGTAGATGTGGATCGCCAAGCCCTCCTTGAGCGTGGGGTCGCCGTTGCCCGCGATCGTCTTGAGCCCATCGACAAAGTCGACGGCGCCGCCCTTGGGGATGTCGAAGGGCGTCCAGGCGAGCTGGGTGGCGGAGACGTGCACGCGCGGGTTGTTCGGCAGGAAGTTGCTCTCCAGGTCCGGGTTCTGGGGCAGCTCGGTGAACCCCTGGTGGGCGACGGCGGGCCGGATGCGGTAGAACCACGCGTTCTGGTTCTGGTGGCGGGCGGCGACGAAGGAGGTGGCGGTGAGCTGCTCGGCGTAGAGGTCGTACGCGCACTTCTGCGGCGAGTTCTGCGCGTGCGGGAGCGTGCCCGGGCTGCACACGGATGGGGGAATAAGCGCCGGCGGACACGGGAGGGAAGGGCGGGGAGGGGAAGGCTTACATGGCCTCGCTGGCGAACCGGTTGCCGAATCCGACCTGGGAATCACATGCTCGGGTCAGCGCCGAATATGCAGGAAGGGACGGGAAGACAGTGCGCACCTGGTACGTGTACGGGTCCTTGCTCGTGTCGCCGTTGTCGCCGAGGACGGCGTACCCGCCGCGCTGGGTGTTGAGCCCGCGGCGGAAGGTGCGGAGGGCGGCGGCGGGGGCGGGGGCGGTGAGGAGGGGCGCTGGGCGGGGTCGGGCAGCTGCGAGGGGCCGGGGGAGGGCGGGGAGGCGGGCGAGGGTGCGCGAGGCGGGGCGGCGGTACATTCTGGTTGAGCAGATGGGCCTTGGGCGGTTGCGGGTGCCATTGGCCTGTGGCTGCTTTATACGCCCCGCCGTGACCGCCGCGTGATCGGCGCTCTCCTCTGCAGCGGGGATGAGCGTTCACCCGCACCCGCCCATACCGTCGACGGGCAGGCGCCTAGTCAGTGAGCGACCGGAGACACGTTTACCCGCGCAGGCTCATGCCCGGGCAAGGGTCCTGCGGGGAGTCCCCGCCCGGCCTCACTAATCTATGCATCCACATCGTTATGGACAGTACAGTACAGCACCGAACAGTGCGGCGTTGCGCGGTGGGAATATCGCGCCCGGCTGAGCGAGCGCGGTGGGAGGATTTCGATCGATGCAGTACTCTACCCGCACGCTTGGGTACCAATGTGCTTATGGGGCGGTACCCGGACCCGGCCCTCAACCCCCTCCAATGCTGGGTCGTGCAGTCATACTGGATGGGCACCCCCGCCTGCCCGTTCAACAGCACGTACTCATTCCGGCTCATACATCCTCCAGGCCGCAGTCCAGCCCTCTCCAAAGCGCAAGAGCAGCATTCAGACCGCGGGCGGACACCGCACCGCGTCTTCCTCCCCACCCTCCAAACGCGTCAGGACGCAGCAGCATTCTATTTCTGATCGCCCTTCCCCCGCAGCCGGGTGCTTCCCCAGCCTACAGATACGGTGCTGTGCTGTGCTGTGCTGTGCGACCTGCCTGTTCGGGTCGTGCGCGCCCAGGCGGCCGAGGCCTCCACTGTTCCTGGCCGCCGTTGCAGGATTGACGAATAGACCAGGGGCACGCGCCCTCCACTGCTCGAACGTGCAGCGTCAACCTCGCGCCCGCCGTCCGTCTTCCCGTCACACCACCATCCATCTCTCTGCCCACCCTCCGCCCTGCACCCACCCTCCTAGCCCGCCCGCAACCTCCCCACGGGCAACCGGTACCACCCGACGCGAAAATAGCTCCTCGTGTCCTCCCACGCGTCCCGGACGTCCTGCTCCACCCACACGTCCTCCCACTCCGTCTCGATCCGCAGCTGGGCGAGGTGCAGCTCCGCGAGCCGGGTCGACACGTCGTAGAAGAGCGCGTCTGGGGTGAGGTGAGTTGGCACCGGTGAGGATGTAATGACAGGGGAAGGGGAGGACGCACTGGTCGCCCCGAGGCCGTTGAAGAATGAGAAGCGGGCGTGGGGGCCGGACAGGATATGCGGCAGGAGGGCGAAGAACTCCATCAGATCTGCACCATCTCGCAGTCAGATTTCCGCCTCCATGCCTTAGAGGAAAACAGCGCAGCGCACCCGCATAGTCCTCCGAAAACGTGTCAAAGAACACGACATCCCACCTCTCCCCCTGCTCCCCTTGCGCGCTCAGCACATCCTGCCACTTCCCCCTCCGCACCTCCACCCCTTTCTTCCCCATCCACCCCGTCGCTTGCATGTGCGCCAGCACGTCCGGGTGGGGCTCGATGATCGTGTGTCTTGTGGGGGAGAGGGCCTGGAAGAGGCTGTCGATCTACTTCTGGGGTTAGCGGGCTCAGGAGGGAGGGGGGGGGACGAGGTGGTACGCACGATCCCTAGGCCGAAGCCGACGTTCAGCACACGCAACCCGTCCACCCCCTCGGGCGGCTCGGCCTCGCTCAGCAGGTGCACGGTCTCCTCCACTACCCCACTATCAGCGCGCTTCCAAGACACACGGCAAGAGGCAAGCGAGAATCCGAAAAGGAAAGAGCACGCACTGATCCGCCTCTCCCACCCCATCATCACCCCGACCTGCACGTCCCTCCCGTCCGCATCCTGCACTACGACGGCGCACACCTCCTGCCCTGCGCCGTCCTGCCGGTACACGAGGCGTGAGGCGAGGAAGGACTCGAGGTCGCCTGCCGGGGTCGGGTCGAGTACTTTGAGCGCCGAATGCGACGCTAGGAGGTTGAGCAGCAGTTCTATATACGGTGTGCGTGAGTGGGTGTGGCCAGGGAGGCGGATGGAAGGGCAGACCGGAGCGCAAACCGGCGTCGCGGATCAACGTATACGTGCCCTCCTCATTCCTCGAGATCGCGATGTCGCCCGCCGTATTCCCCAGGTTGTCCACTAGCCCCGTCCAGCTCAGCGCCCTCCTCTCAATAGCACACAACAGCTACAACGCACCAGCATTCCACACGCCCCCGCCCTCCAACACCGCTCTCACCGCCTCCTCGCTCCCCCACTCAGCGGCGTAGTGCAGCGCGCCCCACCCAGAGTCGGGGCTCTGGTACCACGCGGGCGCGCCGTCTGCCAGCGCGGCTTTTACCGCCGGCAGGTCGTGTGCCAGCAGGGCGCTGTGAAGGACGGCGGCGGATTCGAGTAGCTCGGGAGGGAGGGCATCGGTAGCGGAGGAGAAGTCGAGGTTGTCGGCGTCGGACATGGGAAGGGGGATGGCGTCGCGCATATGCCCTTGTGCACCCCTGGACGGCACTCTCTTCATCGGTATGCATCACGTGATTAATATCATAAAAAATGTCAAGATGCGAATTACAGTACAAGCGTGGCGATATTCGCCGGGGAATGTCACGCTGCAAATAAATACTGCGTGAGAGACGCCAGGCTACTTATCCAATAGTCGCTGGGTCAATGACGAGTCCGCCAGCCGCCAAAGCGTCGTCCAATGCGAGTCAAAGCCGTCTCTCGTGGCTTTTCCTGCATCGGTGGTGTTTGGTCCGAGCTCGGTGCAGGATGTAGCCCCTCCAAAGCCTCGTCACAGTATTCCACACCCCTGTGTTGGCCTATAGCTTCGCACCTCTTTCTCACATCATTCAAGAACTGATCGGCTTCCGCAATCCTGCCCTGGCTCGCAGCGATGTGTCCCAAATGCCTGATGCACTCAGCTGCACCAAGCGGATGGCCGATCTCTTCGAATATGAGTTTGACCTCTTGAATCGTAGAGATAGCTTCGTCGTACCGTTCTTGCGCGTAGAGGATGTCGGCCATACTTTTCATACATTGAGCTGAGCTGAGGAAGTAACCGTTCGCGTCGAATTCCTCTTTCGCCTCCAGCATTGGAACGGCCTCGTCGTACTTTATAAGCTCGGCGAGCGCATCCGGAATATGCTGCTGACATTGGATGGCACCGAATGAACTTCCTATGGTCTCGAAGGCTGTCTTCGCTTACGTCACTTAAACGATCGCTTCGTCCTGCTGGCCAAGCATGTGGAGGATGCTGCTGAGACTCAGCGCGCACTGCGCCTCCCTATGGCGGTCTCCGATCACTTCGAATTCGCGCTTCGCTTCCTTTAACAGGGGGACGGCCTCCGTGTAGCGCGTTAGCATGCGCAACACCTCGCCCATATGCTCGGTCATTGTGCTGATCTGAGGCGATCGTCGCATGCCTCGAAGACTACCTTGGCATCCTTCAGCATGTGAAAGGACCTCTGATATTGACCCTTCGTTCGCAGCACATTGGCCCAGCTGAGCTTGCATTGTGCTGATTGCCTACGGTTCTGGATGGCTTCGAAAACTGGCGTCGCCTCCTCAAAATGATGAATGGCATCTTCGAACTTGTCCAGCGCGTAGAGCACATTGCCAATGTCGTATGTGCATTGAGCGACCTGTCGCCGAAGACCCATTGCTTCAAAAGCCAATCTTGCTTCCTGCAAAACCGGAAGAGGCTCGTGAGAGCGACTCATGTTATAGAGCACGACGTCAATGGTTTGGATGGTCTGTGCTTTCGCGAAACGGTCATCGACAATCCCGAATATTGTCATGGCTTCTTCCAGTTCTTCCAATGCGTCGTCATGTCGACTGAGCATGCAAATCACCTTGTCCTCGTTGCGGGCACACAGCCCAACGGATCGACTATATCCAGTTTACTCGAAGATTTCTTTTGCTGCCTCCAGCTCGAACAGTGCATCTTCGTATTTGCTGAGGCCTAACAGGACTTGGGCCATATCCTGCATGCACGAAGCGACCCCTCGTCGATCACCGCCCACTTCAATTGCAGCTTTCGCTTCGAGAAGAAGAGGAACTGCTTCGGAACATCGGCTAAGGAGTCGGTAGATCTCGGAAATGCTTTGGGTACATCTTGCCGCGCTGTGATAATCATTGAAGGAGGCGAATGCCGCCTTCGCCTCTTCGACTTTGGCGATAGCTTCGTCATGCTCATTTAGGTCGTCGAGAAGGTTGCCCATACTCCATGCACAGCGGGCCACGCCAACTTGGTCTTCACGCATTTCGAAATATGTGTTGGCTTCGTTGAATTTTTTAATAGCTTGGTGGATATTTCCTTGCATGTGCAGCATCTCGCCCATGAACCATGTGCACTCTGCTTTCGACCCGCTGGAACCAACGAGTTCCAGCTGCTTACTTGCCTCCGTTAACAGCGCCATACAATCGCCGTAATACGTTTGATACGTAAAGTCGGCCACTTGCATTGTCGCCAACGGAAATTCCTCCAGCTCGTCCCAGTTCGGAGCTGACTTCCAGAAATGAAGTAGGACTGCACTGATATTGCCAACTTCCGCAGATAGCAGGTTTACAGCTTGTGCAAAGTCCTCCGTACCGAATTTGTCTACATCGGCCGCCATGTGCATGGAATATGAACGCATGTCAGTAAGGCAGGCATTGTCGGGCGGGTGGTGCTCAAGAACGAAATCGCGAGTTGGTGATAATACTCGGAGTCTCCCCTTGTCGTTGAAAAGAAACGCGACGCCCAACAGCGCAAGTGAAGTGCCTCTGGTGTTCTTGAGAGAAGGCAGCATGCGAGGAAGGCTCGAAACGTCTGGACCATAGGGCAGCAAACATAGGAGCGATAGTAGGTTGGGTGCCTCCGGATTGTCCTGCATGGTGTGGGAATTGAGAGATAACTGGATTGACGCTTCCAGACTGATCAACCGCCCGCTTCCTTCGATTTGAAGGAGGAGCGTCTTCTCCGTTTCGTACGCCTGTAGCAAGTCCGCAACAGCATAAGCTGACCCTGATGAGCCATGAGGTTGATCGCCAGGGACAGTCCATCGAGCATCAAGAGCAATCGGTCCAGCTTGTCGTCTTGACGTCGAGCAATACGGGTCCATATTTGACGGGCCGTTTCGAGGGAGAGGGGGGAGAGGGGAACAAGGCACGTTTCAGCCCAGTCGACGGTCGATGGGCGGATTGCGCCTCGCATTGTGATGATGAGCGATAGCCTTGAAATTCGGCGAGCTCCCCCAATAGAGCGTCCACATTGGACTTGTCCACCGAGTCCCAAGCGGTTTCAACGCTGTTCAGGATCAGAAGAACGTGCGGTCGCGACGCAAGTAGTCGACTACTGCCTGCCGCACATTGGCATCGTGTTGCAACCGCAATGACGCCGCGAGCGTCTGCACGATACCTTCTGCAGAGGTAATACCTTCGCACGTGGCGAACAGAGTTTCCTTCCCGCACTTTGCCTTGACCTTGGCATTGTTGATCACGACGGCTGCAACTGATGTCTTGTCAATCCCGCCAGGGCCGGGAAGCGGTACACAACATGCTTCCTTTCGAAGGAGCAGCTCCACGATCGATGTTACAAGTTTTTCTCGGCCATGAAAAACGGTGGGGTTGGGCGGTATCTCAACATTGGGAAGATCGGACGGGCTGCGTGATGAAAATTAGTGACTCGTCAACATTTCGTCGTCAATCACTTACACTTCTGTCGCGTGAGACCCGGGACCCTGCACCGACGTCACGCTAGGTTCATATCCCCTTAACGTGATCTTACCTGCAACTTGAGCTTCCCGAGCTGCTCGTGCACTTCAACCACATCAACCGCCTAGACTACCTGAGTACAGATCAGGATGCGGCTGAATAGACAAAAGTATTGCTCCTACCGCAAACTCCAGCATCATCTTATTCAAGTTCCTACGCAGCTTAGCCACAGTCTCCCTTGCACTGAGGATCGTACTGGTTGAGGTACCGGGAGTTTCATCGAGCATCAAGAATGTCTCCACCTCACTTGTCGCCCTTATAATTGGTCATCAGTTGTTGAAGATGGGGGAGCAGGAGACAGTGTCGTACTTGCGCAGCCACTCAACCATCTCATCCGCTGAAGCATTGCCTCCTGCGCCGGGCGGAACACCATCCAAGACCCGCTCGGTGATCCACGTCAATCTGGCGGCTAGCTCCTGGCAGTCTTGTCGGTGGGTTCCAATAATCTCGCATCCCGGTAAGACTTCCGTCATCCGGGCTAGCACTCGTGAAATGGCGCACATCCCAGATACCCAGCACTTTCAGCGCTATCGTCACGAGTTTGTCCTTCCTTGAATCCGATGTTCCGGGCGCCTTGGACTGCCACTGTTTAAGCGCCCTGTTCAGGCCCACTCTGCTCCCATTGGTATCGGAGGTCGATGCGATTATCGTGAGGTTGCAGCTAGCAGAGGCGGGAAGTCATTCACAGGTTTCGCGCAAGAAAGGCGACAAGGATGGGGGGGGGGGGGGGTTCAAGAGCAAGTGAATGCGGGGGTCGAAATCGCCTGCACGCTGGGTGGATTATAAGCGCCCATCGTCCCCCGGGAAATGGAGCGTTGAGATCTGCCGTTATCAGGCACGATGAGGCGTCGGGCTGTGCCGTCCCTATCCCGGCGGTTGGCGCTGAGCACGTGTCTCGGGAATCCATTGTTGCCTGGCTGATGGAAGACATCATGACGACATTGTGGAGTTTAGTGGTATATTGTAGATAGGACCCTTTAGGTGTGGATGGAGGGGAACAGCAGGAGATGGACGGTGGTGACTCCTTCGCCCCTGGAATTTGACGGAAGCTAATCACCACCAGCATGGTGGTAACTCATCACTGACGCGGTTTCCCGGCGCATCACAAGATACGTATCCATGATTACAAGCAAAATCTCGTCCCTTGAGTTGCTCTCGAGCTTCTTCGTATTGTAGCCACGAATGGAATCAAGTGATACGCTTTGATCGTATTGTACAACGGGCCAATGTATCGAGAAACAAGTCAAACAAGGCAGTCCTAAAACGCGAGCTAAATCTGGGCAATTAGTACATCGGTATGAACACATGGAAGGGTATAAGCGTTCGTGGGAAGAGGTATCAAGATGAGCCGTGTATGATGACAATCACATGGATAGATGAAATAGAGATGTTCGAGATGAGTAGATCGGTGTGTTGAAACCCTAGATAACTGGCAGGGGATCAGACATGGGGGGCACAGTAGGTGGTAGAGGTTACGTACACCATTGCGAGTCACAGACAGCCACTTCCTGCCGGTCCTCAGTGCCAGAGGAGAACACCGCTTCGCGCTCGCGCGCTATGTCGCTCAGCTCCCGCTCAATAGTCGCGACGTCGAGCATTTGCGCGCAGTCGATGTAGCCTTTGGCCCAAAGCACGTCCAGCGCCTTCTTCCACCAGATCGTGTATATGTCCGTCGGCGTGGCAGTTGTGAGCTCGTGAGACTCCACACGGACTGAGGCAAGATAGCGGAGGAGTTTGCGCCCATTGACGCCGTCCAGAGAGCCGATGCGCACGGCAGCGAGCAGGCTTGCCGCTTGCGTGCAAAGATTCGCCTTGCGCTGGTGGTAGTATATTCCACAACTGGCCGGATGGTCTAGCGTGCCGCGGCAGAGAAATCCCGGTTTCCAGGGTACAGAACGTGTCAGATAGAGGGCGAAGCTGTAGATCCCAGGGTGTTCTTGGTAGATCAGGGTGTAGATGGAGCTAGGTTCCAAGCGAGGGATGTCTCGTGGTGGATTTTGTAGGGGTGGATGCGATGGATGGGATTTGATGGAAGGCGGGAGGACTTCGGGTGCGATGGCTCGATAATGCCATCGTTGCAAGTGCCGACCTCGTCCGTATCGCTGCAGCGCGCAGAGTGGGCATGTGGGGCTGCAGCGACGTGCACGTGATGGAGATCGACGAGAGTCTTTTCTGTCAAGAGCGAGTAGAAATGCGGGTTCGGGGCCGGGCGTGTTGGATGATTGGAAGTGAAGAAAGGGATTTGGGGGTAGGGCGAGTCGTTCTCTTTGGCAAAGAGCGCATGGACATAGATCTAGGCCATTTTCTGCAGGCAAGAGGCTTCCTCCGGATGCCACGCTCGCCATCCTTGCAGATGTCGTGTTAGCAAGACATTGGGGGAAAGCAAGATGTCGTTAGCCCGAGCGCCTATTGATGAGGCAGATAGGCCACCAGGAATGAGGTTACGTGAGTAGATGTGATGATGAGTCGGGCACGAGGCAGACGCGTGTTGTGCGTATGTAAGAAACAGAGCGGCAGCTAAACGCGGCAGGGCGTCCCGATGCGCGCGTCCCTCGCGCGTCGGGCGTCAGCATCCTGACCAAGTCTATTCACCCGCCCCTACTCATTCCCGCACAACGCACGCCACTGCGCACCTCCTTCCTCATTGTCCACGAATAATACCCCCTCCTCCTTATTCCTCTTCCAGACTCCTTGAGCCCATCGTGTTCCAAGCCATGTCGGACATTTCCAGCATCCTCTTCGCGACAATGTCGCCCGACCCCCGCACGCGCATCGAGGCAGAGATCTCGCTCGCGGACACATTCACCCAACCGCGTGCGCAGCAGTCCATTCTGCAATGCCCGCATGCAACTGAATAATAAACAGAGACTGGTCTGATACTCGCGCAAATATCTGTCTCGCCCGAGATGGACGTGAGCCTTCGCCAATCCGCAGCCATTGCTCTGAGGAAATATGTACGGGAGTACTGGGCACCAGGCCAGGATGGCTACAAGGGCCCAGCAGCACCTCCAGACGTGAGTCCCGTACTCCCCTATACATGCAAGTCCGGTCTAACAAGATTGCCCTAGATCCAAGAACAGATTCGGCAGATCATTTTCAAAGGTCTCGCGGACCCGCAGCAAAAGATTCGTGCGCTTTCCGCGACCGTCATCTCAACCTGCGCCAAGTCCGACTTCCCTGCGCGATGGCCTACGTTGCTCGATAACCTCCTCGCATACCTCTCATCGGGAGATCCGTCCCAGGTACACGGAGCGATGACAGTACTGAGCGAACTGGTGCGGGCGGAGCTGAGCGAGGATCAGACGATCCCGATGCTGCAGAGGATGTTGCCGGTGCTGCTGAATGTGCTAGGTGCAGGCGAGGTGGTGCGTCCACGTCCTTTGTGCTCTCCAGCAAACTTCCCTATTGATTTCCATTATTCTCAGTACTCTGGACCCACCCGCGCACGCGCCGTGCACGTGTTCTCAGAATGCCTACGCGCGCTCGAGATGCTCAAGTCCGAGTACCCCAAGCAGATCAAGTCCGCGACAGAGCAGATCCTCCCCACCTGGCTGAGCGCGTTCCAGCACCTATTGCAGTCCGATCCGACGCAGGAAATCGATAAGGATGCGGGAGGAGACCTGGCTATGCGGACCCAGATATTCATGGTGGGCCTCCTATACCCAGCTCCAAAACTTGTGCTGACATGGAGCCCACAGACGCTCAGCACCGTCTGTTGGACATTTCCTCGCTTTATATCACCAGTTGCACAAGACTTCTTTATGCTCGGCCTGTCCCATCTGAACGCCCTCTATCCCAACTTCCACGATGAGTACCTGCTTTCCTCCGGCTCCGGACTCGAGATCCCGGTCCCTGGCTTCCTGGATGACGACACGGTCGCATGCGGCCCGCAGCTCGCCAGCCCCATCCTCGACTTCATGTCCAGTCAGATCAGGGTGCCCAGAATGAAGCAGTGGCTCGAGGGCAGCGGTATAGGCGAGGTGCTCGGCGTGGTCGTGCGGTGGATCCAGATGACGACGGATGATGAGGAGGCGTGGATGGGTGACATCAATCTGTTCGTGAACGATGAGGATGATGAGGCGGATACGTATAGTATCAGGCTGAGCGGCTTAGAACTGGTCGATGTATGCTGTCCATTCTTGACCCATCTCGCTCACAATACTGACCGAGCTGTAGGAACTGTTCGAGGACTTCCCGGTCCATACACCACGGGTGCTGGCAGAGATAGTACAAAGCTCCATCAATGCCGCGCAGCAGGACCGGGTGGCAAGGAAGGAAGAATGGTGCGCATATATCCCACTTGCCTGATCAGAGTACATTGTCTGACATTGCAATAGGTGGAAGCCAATTGAAGCTGGCCTGGCCATTCTTGCCAACAAGCCCACGGCAGACGCGATGATGATCGCCTTTGACGATAACGTGATTCCCACCGACCAGATTTTGTGGCTCCTGCGGGATGTTCTGCCTGCGCTGTGCTCGAACTCGCACGTCGCTTTCTTGCAGGGCCGCGCACTCATATTCGCGGGCCGGTACCACAAGCTCGCGGATGATGCCCTTGCGCGAGACTATGTGAACGCGACGCTCGGCGTGCTGGAGAGCGAGGGTGTCGAGGCCGTTGCGAAGGTCTCTGCCGTTCGGGCGATCCAAGCGTGCGCACTTGTCTGTTGCCTACGCATATCTACTTACCTTGCCCTAGTTACTCATACAACGCCAGCCTCACCTTGCCGTTCGCTGAGCGCATAACTGTCTGCCTCGCACCTCTGCTTACACAGACGACGGAGGACACGCTGAGCCAGGTGCTGGAAACGCTAAATGCAGTCGTTGGCTTGGATGGTGGAAAGTGGATGTCGGACACGCTGGCAGGACAGTTGGGCAGCGGGTTGCTACATGTCTTGGATGAGAATGCCAAGGGTACGCACGGTGCCCTCTCTATACCGACCCTCGCTCATCTGGCTCTACAGACATGATCTTCGTATCTGTCCTTTCCAACATGTTCGAGACGCTCGCCTCGTCTCCTTACTACGTCTCCGTCGTTCGGGAGACCCTGCCACGTCTGGCTCAGACTGCCGCCGACAACGCAGTGTCGAGCCCGAATTCGTCTGTCCCGGCCATCGATCTTATCACGAGCCTCATCCGCGGCTGCAAGCTTCCGAACGGCCTTGGGGAGGGCTTTGTGGACATGGTTGTACCGGCGCTGACTACTTGTATTTTGACGGCGGAGGACAGAGACCTCGTTGGTGTCAGTGATTTTCGCATCCTACTCGAGACTGTCACTCACTCCATATAGAGCGCTGTCGTCTGCTTGACCCACGTCGTCCGAAAGGATTGTCCGCAGATCCTGAGGTACCACAATCCTCAGGGACAGACTGGTTTGCAGATCATGATTCAAGTACTTGCGCACGTCCTGCGACCGCAAGAATCCGAGGCAGGCGGTTTATGGATTGGCGACCTCGTTGTGCACCTTCTCCGTCGTGCGGGAGATGAAATGGCTGCTGTCCTGCCCGATTTGCTCATCTCTCTGGTGACGAGACTACCAACCGTCAAGACCGCGCCGTTCATCCAGAGCCTCGTCATCCCCTTCGCATATATTATGCAATCGCATCGTGACTTCGTCCTTGACCTGCTCGAGAAAACACCGGTCCACATGCCAGACGGCAGTGTGAAGAGCGGGGTGGAGGTATTGCTGCGGTCATGGACAGACACTTCCGAGGCATTCCAGGGGCACTGGGCGAATCGGATCAGGTACTCGTCATGCTTTGCATCATTCAAGATGTGGAACTGACGACGCTCCAGTGATCTTGGGCTATGCCAACTCTTCTTGTCCGGTCGGTCCAGCGTACTCTCGGTCCCCTGCCAAGGATCCTTGATCATCAAGCCAGAACAAGAGAACATCATTATTACACGGTCAAAATCGAAGCAAAGTGAGCCAGTCGTGCCTGTCAGAGAGAGCCATATTAACGGTGAACTAGTGCCTATCGAATACACCTCAATCCCCTTCCCTGTGAAAGCGATGAAGATCATCCTTGGCGATATCACAACAGACGCCGAGCCAGCCAGCGCTGGCGTGAAACTGGGTATCCCGACCGGGACCGATGATGATGATGACGAGGACGTACGTTCAGCTTATATCCTCTGGGAGACGCGGGATTCCTAACCATACCTGAAGGCGGATGACTGGGCTGATGAGGAGACGGTGTACCAGGAGCGAGTGAAGGATGACGAGTTCGCGTTCTTATCAGGTACGTAGCTACTGGAGACAGGTTCTCTATTGCTCACACTCCCTGCAGAAAACTGGGACGATGAAGATGACTTCCCAGATGATGTGGATGACGAGGACCTGAAGGAAGACCCCGTGTCAAAAATGGACATGCAAGCGTATCTCTTCGCCTTTCTACGAGACTGCGCGCAGAAGAACACCAACAACTTCGCACGTATTGTCGACGAGCTGAATGTCGAGGAGCAGATGACGCTGCAGCGAGCCCTGAGTGGCTGATCTCGCTGTACGATCTTTATGACATCCGGATTGGTTGGCCATCACACTTTAGGATAGGCATTAGGTAATTCTCCTACGACGTAATGATGCTATATCGATCTTCAGAACTTGAACTTGACGATGATCTCTCCCTGGACTGCAACAGGATCGAGGCCTAGCCGAGGAAGAAGATCGTCGAAACGCGCCGGGTCTAGTCGTTCGAGATACTTGAGAATCTTGGCACGTTCGTGAACCATGGACTTGAGACTGCGACGATTGTGAATGTCCTTCTTGTGTGTCGTCAGGTGTTTCCACATATTACGGATTCGCACGGTGAGAATAGCAGCTAACACCCGGATCGGCATTAGAACGAGCACAGCGGTTCATGGATGGGACGCACCTTGCACCTCTGGCCGACCGGTATCCTCGTCGTGTGTGCCAAATGCACGAATGCATCTTCGACGGTTCTCGAACCCAATCCCACCTGCATTCGCGTTCCTGAGGTCCACAATCCTGCTCAGCAAGTTTCCTTGAACATGACTCCACTCAATGCCATCTGCCAACATCTCCTCTTTCTGCTGCTCCGGCTTGTCCTTGAAAGCGCGAGTGAGTAGGCCGGACTGTGCTGTCAGGTGCGGCAAGCTCTCGAACAGCACGCGCTCGTCGGTCCCACGGATACCGAATTGATACTCATCCGGAAGGGTGATTTCTTCAACGCTAATCGGGCGAACAGGAGCATCCTCAAGGGCCTGTTCGTCCACTAGGATGCGGGCGAGGTCGCAAGCGAGCCATTTGGCATGTCCGGCTGGTGTGTCGGGTAGACCGAGGACTGGGTGGGGACCATGTGCAGCTTCCGCCGCCTTGCGCTGCAGACGGAATTCTACATTTCGCTTCTTCCGTATTCGTGCAGCCTCGTTTCTCACGGATATCAGTGCTGGTTGGGAGGTGTGGAAACTGGCGGAGAACGACGGGAGGAGGAATTGTGGAAGAACGTGCGTGGACGCCGAGCTGCTTGCTATGATCATGACGCATCAGTGAGTGTAGATAATCCATAGGTATATGCTCACCTCGTGCGCAGGGCGTGGCCATTGCTCTGAACATGGCGAACTTTGATAATGTCTGCTCGCTACAAGGACGGCGCAACGGCCTAGAAATTCCTGCGCACGACGCGGACCTGCAAAGAACGAAGAAATCGGACACGTGGATCTGTTTCCGTCCCGATTTGGATGTTCCCGTCCTGTGACTGGGCGCGTGCACAGAGCACTCTCCTACCCTTCTTCATGATCACCTTCAACAATCCTCTGCCCTCTCTCCGAAGACCATTCTCAGGCACCAATCTACTTTCAATGAGATATCACCTGGCCATGTCGCGTGAGCTGCGCACATCTGACGCCCTGACCAAGGATGCGGCCGCTGCACGTGAAGTTGCCTCCGTGCGTGCGGGTCTCTATTTTGAGAGGTCCCGTGATCACTGGCCGCATCTGTTCCCTTGCGTTTCCTGGTCTTGCCATCCCCTGCGTCGTCCTTGGGGACATCCGTAAACGATTCTCGATGCTTCCTCGGAACATCGCTTCAGACAACAAGCGCTCTCGCCAGCACAATACAACCGCATACGATAGCTTAATTAGGTGCGGCACAAGGCACATATGGAGCTTCGCAATCCCACTCGACCCTGCTCCGGTCTCACCGCAAGAAGATGAAACACCCCGCGTTCAATGCATGCGGTAGCCTGCTGAGCGCCAGAACTGTGAGGAAGAACTGAGGGCGGTAGGGCGGCCGCACGCCCTCGCTTAAGGTTTAGGGCTGAATCCGGAAGCGCTGGGCAGGGCTTTGGTCACGGCCTTACATCAAGAATAATCTTACTGAACCAGGTTCACCATCGTATGCGGCCACAAAATATGCGCTGGAAATAGCATTTCTGCGAGGGACTGAAACGGATGTCTTCAGGTATGCTTTATCTTGGGGATTTCATATGCCGTAACTGATGCTAGCCGAAGCTTTGTCACTACGGCCATCCACAACTGCCTTCTGCCTGCTTCGCTCCATTTTCCCATTCCAAATCGGTTGACTACGGCCGTATACCTTACCAGCGGAGATCTCGTCAATGGAACCCGTAACAGTAGCACCCGGTGTGCCGCAGACCTCGCCGTCGAGGACCAGCTCCAAGAATGTATCCCTGAAACGGAACATGGTTGTTCCTGTCACATTGCTCCAGCGGAGCGGATCATTCGGACTGAAATGGCTAGACGGGGTACGTACTCCTGTGTCAGAGTTTGAGCACCCTAACCAACCCGTATCGAAGGGATATAAAAGAGGCTCTCGTGTCCCTGCCCTAGCCCGTCGTCGTGGACATCTATTATCTCGCTCATATCGAACTAACAGAACTCCCGCACTTTTCTATATTCTTCCATATACGAATGTCTACACCGGCGCCAGGTGGTACGGTCACTAACCCTGGCGGGGTGAACACCAATGCCGGAGGGGCAGTCACAAACGCCGGAACTCCGGACAAGGGGGACGAGCCAGAGTGGACCGTGCGTCCTAACGATCGTCCCATCCTGGATCCTGGAGCAGACAAAGAGTGGCCGAAGAACCTGCGAGGTTTCTCCCTCTCAACGGAGGCGCCCTTCAAATTTTCCCTTCCCGCCGATCCTAACGCTGTGGTCAAGAAAGACCCCGAGCCAGCATCGAAGCCCGATGATAAGACAACCGACCCCAGCGACAAGAAGCGTAAGGCGCCCGAACCCAGCCCACCGACTCCGGGTGCAACGGACGATGGGACCACGAAGAAAGCCAAGACAGAGCATAACGCTGGAGATATTATCTCGGTACCGTTGTATCAGGTGAGTGATGCGATCTTTCCAAGGCGTGGTGCAATCCCTAAAGCTGTTTCAAGGGTCTGCGCCAAATGCGATACTGGATAACAAACTGGGGCAACATCAGGACTCTTCAATACGACGATCCGAAGGACATGTTTGACGACTCCTCCTCTCCTGCAGGCCAACAGCGCCGCTACATCTACCTTGGCTCCAAGCAAGGAGGTGACATGTGGATCCTAAAGACCGATTTCGAGGCTCTCATCGGCACCGCACCCAGCAGACTGCATGAGATTTATGTCGCGGTGGCAGCGAACTTCGCGAACGACGCCGGCCTCGGCGTACAGGACATTAAGAAGCGAGGCCTAATTCCCCCTAAACCGACACTGAGAAACTGGCTCTACAACGGCGCATGCGAGATCACTGGGCCCCAAGCGCTTTTGCCGGTGATGGATCCCACGCCGTCGAGTCTATTTTCTTCGGATCCGGTCAAACCGGAGCCTGAAGATGAATGGACCAAACGGCAGAAGAGTGATATATACCCGGTTCGTACCCATATGCCATGATCAGTACTCACGCTCAAATGCTGTCCATAGCTCTTGTGCACTCTTGACACCGTCAAGCCGAAGAAGTCTGGCTTTAGTGTTTCCGCTCGTCTCATGCAACCGGACATGGCTGCAACCTTCAAGCTCATATTCAGCCCCACTGAAAGTGCACCGGACGACAGACTCGCCGTACTGAAGGCTGCAGTTACCGAGCTAATAGCATCGAAGAAGATCCCATACCCTGCAGCTGTGGCGCTTTCTTACGCTGAGGCGAAGGCGACGGCTGGCTACACACTCCTGAATACGGCACCATGGATGATGTACCACACCTGGATCAACACCAACGACTATGCCGAAGTAAACAAGGTCATGAAGATTGGGGCCTCCATTCGACGAGACTGGCCTACGGAGGCGAAGGCCACAGCTATGGTCGAGGATGTTTGTAAGACGCTCAATATTCCTTCCTTAGAAACTGGCTTGGTGCCGCAGGCAGTGAAGCTCACAGTTGGTGCGCATGATCCCGGTTGCCAGGTTATGTTGCTCATTACATGATTTCAGCGAAAATGCAAAGCGCAAAAGGTACAGGTGCGAAGCGTAACCCGGATCAGGGCAAGGTCATGGGTGCGAGCGCTACGAAGGTATGCCCCAAGTCCTGACCTGGTGCAAGTGACTCAATTGCACCTTCTAGTTCGCCAAAAGCTTCTGGACAAATGTTAACCCAGATGCGAAACCAAGTGACGCAGAGGTGAGCGCTTATTATCGAGATCCTTTCTTATATTCAACGTACTTCAGTGGTTGCACAGGTGGGTTCAAACTGACAGAGCCTCACTCGCAAAACTGGTCTGATAGAATGAACAGGTCCGCCTTTCACTTCGGTGGGGTAAGCGACTTCGCCGACCTACAGTCTTCCCAGACCCAGGACAATCTCGTACGTCTCGGTTTTACTTTACTCGATAGAAGGAATGAGTAGTAACATTGGACAGGTCTTTGGAACTGGAGAGGCCAACACACACATGATCCGCGAGGAGAGTTTCCTCGACCTGGTTGTCAATTACTTCAAACCGTCCACCCCGGCCGACGCGCCCGTGCTGATAACCAACATCAATCCTACCAGCGCGGATCCTACTCCTCGGGTCACTCAATTCGATGTCGATCTGAAGCGAACCGAGAAGGATATTGACAAATGGATTCTTGACGCGAAGTATAAGTGGCTGTGTCTGGAACTGGAGTATAGATTGAAGTATCAGAATGGTGCTAACGTAAGCACTTCTCATCATCTGCTACTCTTTTTCCAACGCGGCATCATAGAACTTCAACTTTGCCGTACCTATCGATCCATTCAGCCGATACTACCCATTCCGCTGTGAAGTTGCGCTGGATGCTCTGATGTTCCAGAAGCTGGTGGCGACACCATCCACCCCTGCCCTTACCACGCAGACAACTACCCCTCAGGTCTCAAAGAACTTCGTTGTGCGGACAGTCGCCTCCAACCCGTCAACAGTGGATGGTCCGTCCCATGCGCAAGTTTGGGAAGCGGCTGCCTCGTCTGCTCCCTCCGTCGTCAGTAACGGAACTGCGGTACAGAACCCTTCCGTTGTTCCTGCTCTTACCATTGCCCCTGGTGGAGTCTCTCTGCCCGGAGCGAGAGCGCCCGCTGGAACGGCGGCTTCCGTCATCCCCTCAGCTTCAGCCTCTGCGCCTCCTGTCGACGGTTTCACGCTGGTCGGAGATATCACCCTGTTCGGCATCAAGGGTCTTACTGCCAAGTTCTACTCCTGGAAGGGGCCGCTGCCCGCTGGCATCGTCATGGGGCTCATACCTCCAGTCTACGATCAGGCCGTCATTGATGGGGACTTCCATCTCTCGATGGTCATCGACAAGCTGCAGGGAACGCCGTTCGACAAGATCCCCTTCCGCAACACGACGTTCACATATCAGAACTATCCGTTCGACACCACGAAGGCGCTTGGATGGCATGTCGAGGCCGATATCATCATCGACGAGTCCTGCGGAGCTGCACACGACGTGTTAAGCAAGGCTCTGCGCGTGCAAGAGCCGGATCTCCATGTCCACGCGTGCATCGGAGCGACGCAGAATTGGAGCACGGCACTCAAGATACCGAGCTTTACTCTCGATGGCTCGTTCTCTGGAATCAGTGCAAAGATCTGCGATGAGCTGACGTTGACCAGCATTGGCCTCCAGCTTCTGGGCTCTCGTGCGATGCAGATGTATCCCGAACCCAAGGAGGTCATGAAGTACGGCTTCGGCGTGTTTGGCACCATGCACTTGTCTGTTCCAGGATCCATCATACCTCTGGAGCTCAGCTTCGATATCACGGAGATGGCTGGCATGGCGACGCTCAGCGCGGATCTGTGTGGCGACTTCTGGAACGACGCTTTCGGGATTAGCGGCTTGACGGTAAGTGTGATCTCGACGCTGTTGGTATACTGCTGATCTGAGTCTCAGCTCACTGATGTCGCGGTGACGGCGAGCTTCGGAATCACGACTCCTCTCAGCACGTTCAATTTCGGCGTTCTGGCTATGTTCGAGCACGGAGCCACGAAGGCCTACTTCGAAGGTAGCTACGCAGCCGGTGGAGGCTTCGCTATATCGGCCACAGTATCGGACTTTACGCTGAACAACGTATTCGATCTTGCGGATCGATTCACTGGCGCCCAAATCAAGCTCCCATCTGCACAAGTCACCATCGGCTCTGCGACTATTGCCGTGGCATCCGGCTCTGGATTGACCGTGGCTTTGCAGAATGTACAGTTCGGCGAGTATATGGCGGCCGATGCTACGTTGACCCTGTCTAAGACGGGCATCTCTCTGCGCGGAGACATCACCAGTCACGACGTGTTGACTTTCGGTGAGGTGGAGGTGAAGAAGGCGTTCATCCAAATCGACTTCCAAAGCGTGAATGGAGCGAAAGAGACGGATGTGCTGCTTGGCGGAGAAGTGACGATCGAGAGCCTGACCATCGATGCTGCCATTCACGTTTACGAGGATGCGACGGGCCCACAGTGGACGATCTATGCCGCACTGACGACGGCTGGAAACAGCCTGGCCCTCTCCAAGCTTGTCTCCGAGCTGCATGGCACATTCCTCGACTTGTCACTCACCCAAGTGTCTTTCTGCGCCGCTTCGAAGGACGATCCCCTGATGCAGTCCTTCATCTTCTCCTCGACTCCATATGCTTTCCATCAAGGTGTACAAATCAACGCGACTGTCGGGAACATCGACGCGATGAACGCGTTGATGCGCGCCCCTGCTGGCGGATTCATTCTCAGTGCCGGATGGTCGAAGGCAACTGGATTTACGCTTGATATCATGCCTCCGTCCTCAACGATCGTCCATTTGGGCAAGGGCATCTCGACCGATCCATTCACACTCCAGATCCAGACCGCGGGTGGCGCTCCGGGTCTCATGCTCTACGCTGGTGTCAAGATCCCTACGGCACAGTCGGACACGCCTCTGGACTTCAAGCTTGCGTTGTCGATAGACCCCATCGGAGCACGGGCATCCGCCGAATTGGACGGCTGGTGGGTCGATCCATTCGGTATCAGTAAGAATGTGAAGATTGGGCCACTCGTGGCGCTGTCAATCGAGATCATCTTCGAGCAGTTCCTCACTACTGGTATTCCGAGGTGCGTATTCACACAGGACGGTGGCTACTTTATTGACCTCTTTTCGCAGTGGGTTCGGAATTGCGGGCGGCTTGCAGATTGGGAAGGCAGCGGCAAGCCTTGCTCTCGAGATCAGCGAAGATCCTATGCGTGAGTGTTGTTGGATTTGGTACAGTACATGCCCTCGCTGACCCATCGCAGATGAGCTGTTGAGTGCGGAGGTGAAGAACCTGGACATCAACGATGTGGTCGACTTCGCCAAGCTTCTGACCGGATTGGCCATTCCTCAGCCGGACAACTTCCTCCAGTTCACCGATGTGAAGCTCTACATTTGCCCCGCAGGTACGACGCTGGGCTCGGTAACGTATCCTCGTGGCTTCTCGTTCGACGCCGCTATGGTCGTGTTTGGCAAGAATGCGTCCATCGACTGCAATGTGTCGACGAGCGGGGCATCGATCAAGGGCAGCGTTGATGATTTCAAGCTTGGTCCTTTGGAGGTCCGCGGGACGGCGGGTCCACAGGCGACGCTGGATGTCGAAGTCGGCCTGTCGAAACAGCATCTTGGCATCGACGGGATGGCGACGTTCTACGAGGCCGAAGTCGCTCTTCATGTGGATCTCGATGTCCTTCCCAAGCCTGCGTTCAGCTTCTTCGCGGTACGTACTCTGTCACTCAGGAAGAGCCATCCGCTGATGAACCATGTTCCAGACATTGAAGTTCACCGACCTGCTGCTCTTTGCGCTCAACGCCGAGCTCGTCGGTGCTGTCGACTTCAAGTCGCTGGAAAATGCGGACTTCCTGTTTGATGCTCTGATGGAGCAGCACATCTTGCAGTACGTCTCGGACGAGCTGAACAAGCAGTTTGATCTTGCGAAGCAAGCCGCTGAAGAGGGCGTCGAGTCAGCCCAGAAGAAGGTCGATGATGAGAAGGCGAAGATGCAAGCGGTGATCGTGAGTGCCTGACTCGGTATGTATACTATTAATCTAACCAGTCGCTACAGGACGCGGCTCAGAAGAAGCTGGATGCCGCCTCGGCGTCCTGGACTGCGAAGCGCGACGCCGTGACCAGCTCGAGTCAAGCGACAATTAACAGCTATAACGCCAACATCGCAACGCTGCAGAAGAAGGTCTCCGATGCTCAGGCTGCGTACACAAAAGCGCAGGCCGATGCCCATAACAAGCTTCAGTCTGCGACCAACGACCGTGCAACCAAGTTAGCGGCTGCACAGCACTCGGTCGATGATGCGCGCAACAAGATGAACGGCGACATCACTAACGCGCAAAACAAGGTATCCGCGGCGGAGGCGAAGATGCAGAGCGAATTCGGGAATGCCGAGCACTCTATTGACGATGCGCAGAACAAGGTCAACGGGCTGCAGAGCAACATTGACAACTGCAACAAGGAGATCAGCGACCTGAACCATCTGTCCAAGTTCAATCCCAAGCGCGCGGAGATCGTGAAATACGGCTCCCAGCTGGCTGCCTACAAGGTCGCCAAGGAGGCCGCGGACAAGGCTCTGGACTTGGCCAAGGCTGTTATCAAGGGCACTGGCTATGTCGCGGATCAGACAGCAATCAAGGCAGCGCAGGGCGCGCTTGACGCGGCCAAGTCCGGCGGTGCCATCACGCTCTCCGCGGCGCAGGAGACGCTCAAGGGTGTCGATGCTGCCACCGCCGCGGCAGTCAAGGCTGCTCAAGCCTCCGTCGACGGACTCGGCAAGTGCAGCGAGGCAGTCGCGTTCACTGCTGCACAAGGCGCCCTGGAAGCGTTCAAGAAGGCGAACGACGCGGCTTTCGCGGCTGCGACCAAGGCGCTCAGCGAGATCACCGGCTGCGCGGAGAAGATCGCGTTTGACGCAGCATCCGCGGGGCTCGACGCGGCCAAGCACGCGTCGACGGGTCTTGATGCGGCCGACGGGGCGCTGAAGCTGGCTGAGGACGGCGGTGAGCTCGCCCTGGACGCGGCCAAGTGGGCCGTGGACCACGCCGCGAGCCTGTGCGATATCACCGTCATCCATCTGAGCGGCTCGCTCCGCGGTATCCTGGGCCTGACGGGCAAGGTCGAGAAGCCGCTCACTGCCCATGTCGAGGGCCAGGCGGCCGGACACGCGTTCTCCTGGGATGGCACGTTCGACCCGCGGAAGACGGCGGACTTCATCAAGGGCGTGTTTGAGAAGTTGTGGAATGATATCAAGAGCGAGGCGATCAAGCTGAAGTAGGCGATATGCTGTTGGCGTATTTTGGAGCATCGGAATGATCCTCATAACCCACTTGTCTGTCGCTACTTACTGTAATATATGTACCTGTCCTTCAGGATTGAGCAACGGTCGCCGATTGTAGGCCCAAATCGGTCATGGGCGATGATGCCGGCAGTGAAGCCTCGGCTTGGCCCGCCGTTAGGGTCCACTCTGCGGACAACCCTAACCCGCCCCACGCCAGCTGCGGGAGTCAGGGTTATAGCCTCGTTGACCCTAAGCCGAACCTCTAAAACCCTAGTTGACCCTAACCTGAAGCCTCCAGCTGGCCTACAGCGGCACACCTTCAAACTCGAGCTCACATACAGCTGCTAACAGCTCCCACTTTCTCTTACAACTCAAGCATTGAACTACGACATAAACACGTGTCTACACGCCCAGTCGGAACTTTCAGACCTCTGCTGATGATCGGGTATCCCGCCATCCCGCAATGTGACCCACGGTCCGATGTATCACCGCCATTTCTCATCAAAGCGCAAAGGCCGCGGAACGGTCGCTCTCCAAGCAGCGACTGTCTACACCACTCGTAGAATCACCTCTTCATCTGCGCGTCGTTCACCTATGTAAGAATCTTTGTGACCGTTGACTGCATACTCACGTGCTCCTAGTGGGTGAAGGCGACGCCTACTAATGTCGACGTGTCGTTGACACATCGCGTCCACACGCATCTCGTCCCATTTTGTACTCGCTCGCAAGGTCGGACTACAACTTAGCCGAGGCGTGGCACCTCACCTCGATGCTGACGATCCTGTACTTTCCCCTTAGGTGAGCATCTCTCAATTGATGTCCTGATCTCGTGGGTGCCCGCGATTCTGCTTGTCTGATGGCGCATCTGCAGCAGCAGCAGCAGCAGCAGCAGCAGCAGCAGCAGCAGCAGCAGCAGCAGCAGCACTCCGATCCACGGTACCCAATCTCGAGCCGCTCTGCCTCGGTCCCTCGGAAGACATCGAAGTCGCATCACGCAGCATTGACCCAATCTCCGGCACTTGATCTTTACTGGGCGTTATCAGTCAGGTTTGCTATAAGAACATCAGGCTTAGATAGCGCCAGTGGGTTGTCCCATTTCACCCCATTTCGTCACCTCCTAGTCTTCAGACTACGCATCGCTGCTGTTCTTCATCTCTTCTCATACAGATTCATCCGCTTCCATGAGCTCGATAGCCGGAACTTCTGGTGGTCGAGGACCAGGCCTCAACACACTGCTTGCTCAATGGAAGGAGAGGGCGGGTGCTGCAGTTGAACCAATCAAGACCGGTGTTATTGAAACGACAAACCGCGTGATTGGCATTCATGATGTACGCTCTCCATCCTCCATGTCTCACATCTTCGTTTCCTGACACTGTTCTAGCGGGTTCAATCCCAGGACGACAATATTTGCCAGCTTGCTGATAAACTAACGCTCATCAATGAGCATGTCCTAACGCACTTATCTCCAAACTCGGCTCTTGATCTTCCGACGGCAAAATTGCTGCACGATCTTACCGAGTTCGTCTTCCCTCTTGCTTCCATAGGCATTTCTTCTCATGTAGCCAAACCAGTGCGGCGGCTGAGGTGGACAAGTTCCTGAAGAGCTTGCGCCCACCGGCCAAACGGCAGCATCAGCTGGATGAGTCCGATGAGCTGGAAACTCTGCACGAGAAACTGGATTCTATCATGTCCCAGCTCTCGGTGTGCCAGTCTTGTGCAGTATGTTGTGCTGTGTGATCACTGAGGATGCTTTTAGCTTAGCTATGGGGTAGACCTGGGTGTCCGCGTAGGGGGATTAGAGCGGGAGGTACGTTTGCCGGTAGCTTCAGTACGGAATCAACATTCTGACGCAGATCAGGTCGCTCGTACTCTTGCGTTACAAATGTCCGTGTCATCACTTGTATGCTCCTGCGTCATCTGACCTTCCTCGGTAACCAGACCAGACCATCTTCCTTTGGCAGAGATACCCCCCAAACCAATTACCTTCTTTGGTCGAGATGAGCTTGTAGCATCTATTGTTGAGCTAGTATGTGGCGCGCCGACTTGCCGCATCCCGCTCCTCGGTCCTGGAGGAATCGGAAAGACGTCTGTTGCTGCTGCGGTCATGAATGACAAGCGAGTCAGCGACAAATACGGCATACACATCTTGTTCGTCACCTGTGAAGGACTCACCTCTGCCGAGGGTATCGTCAACATGCTCGCAACGCTGTTGCGACTTAACGGAGGCTCGGGTGTTCAGCAGTTGGTGCTAAACTATCTGGCAACTCGAGGCTGCGTACTCTTGGTACTTGATAACCTGGAAACAGCTTGGGATTCTCTTGACAAGATTAACGTTGAGAAGCTCATAGGAAAGCTCGCTGAGCTATCCTCACTCTCGCTCATTGTCACAATGAGAGGTGGGATGCGCCCTGGGCATGTCATTTGGGCAGAACTGTTTTTGGCCCCTCTGAAACCAATATCGCTCGATGCAGCTCGCCAGTTGTGGGTATCAATTGCACAATTTGTTGACGGCAATCTGGACCATCTCCTTCAGCGGCTAGATGGCTTGCCTCTGGCAATCACTCTGATGGCGCATCAAGGGCAGCTGATGACTCCGACAGAACTTCTAGAAGGATACGCCTCCGAAAGGACGGCGTTGCTAGATGTTGGGGGTGATGGACGACTGACTAGTCTTGATGTTTCCATCCGACTCTCCCTCAATTGTCACACTATGTTGAGCGATCCAAGTGCCGCTCACTTACTTTCAGCCCTCAGCCTTCTTCCCGATGGCCTCGCGATATCCGACGTATCCAATATCCTTCCGGTCATGAAAAACACCAGAAGGAGTTCATTGGCCCTCACTAGAGCGGCACTTGTGTTTATCGAGAACGGTCGATTGAAATCCTTGTCCCCAATTCGTGACTTCGTTCTGCGATACATGCCGCCATCCGGAAGCGATCTTCTAACAATACAGGCCTACTTCATTACGCTCACAAATAGCGTAAACATTGCAGGCACGGTCGAGCTTAGGACAGCGACTGAATTACTCGCGCCTCAATTTGGTAACGTGAGTTCGGTTCTCCTGCATGCTTGGAGTGCCTCGGCCTTCACCGAAATCCCGGAGAGGTTGGTTCTCGCAACACAGCAGCTTTCAAAGCTCTCTGCCATGACGGGGCTTGGAGATTGTCTTCCGCTTTTACAGTGCGCAAGGAAGAATCTGGAAAAGTTTGGCCCCTGTTGGGGTGCAGCTCAATGCACAACAACTCTCGGCAATGTTCTCCGTTTGCATGCGCGATATGATGAAGCACTTATGATCCTGGAGCAGGCCAAGACACAGTTCGATGTCATCGGTCACCGAAAGGAAGCAGCAGAATGCACTTTTAATATTGGCATTGCTCTGGGCACGCTTAGTCGATACGATGCCGCACTTGTCAAATTCCAGGAAGTCAAGGCTGTTTTCGAAGGTATTGCGGATCCCTGTGGGGTTGCACTATGCATGCAAGCCATCGGTGACGTCCTCGGCGGACTCGGCCGGTACGGCGAAGCGCTCGCTCAGCTGGAGCAGGCCAAGGCGCAATTCAAGGTCCTCTGCCACCGGCCCGGAGTTGCATTTTCTGATCAGCTCATCGGGAACATCTTGCACCTTGTCGCTCGCTCTGATGAAGCAGTTGCGAGTGTACAACAAGCGAAATTGGAGTTTGAGGATCTGGGTGACCGTCGCGGTGTAGCGCAATGTCTGCAAATTATCGGAGATTTTTTGCACAAACTTGAAAGGTACGATGAGGCGCTAGAACACCTGGAACTTGCGAAGCGGGAATTCGTTCTCATGGGGGACCGTCGTGGTGCTGCACAATGTACAAGACTTCTGGGGGAACTTCTCCGTACGCAGGCGAGACATGAAGAAGCCATCCCAAAATTGGAACAGGCCAAGGCGGAATTTGACCTCCTGGGTCTCGTCCTGGGTGCAGCACAGTGCACCCAAGCCATTGGCAGTGCTCTTTACCCACTGGCCAAGTATGAGGATGCGGTGGCAATGCTGGAGCTTGCTAAAGTGGAGTTTAGAGCCATAGGAGACCGGCACGGAATTGCGGAATGCACAAGGTTTCTCGCGTACACAGCCAAGCATCAGGGATGTCAAGATCGGGCCGGCGTTTTGTTCAACGAGAGTCTGGAAAAGTTTGAAGAGCTGGGAGTGCTACATGCCGTGCAAGAGTGTAGCAGAGAGCTGACCGAGTTGTATTCGTGGCAAGCACCTGTATCGTCTAGACGAACGCCGGCACTAATTCATTCTGAGCAGACCGGTGAAAGCTGGCTGAACTCTGTAAGTTGCCGGACGGCCGAAGCATGATCGTTCGGGGGCACGCTCGGTACTGTATACATCAGGAAGTAGGACTTGACGGATGGGTCCACCCTCGCCCCGATAGGCAGTTTCAGCCTGAATATTTCGAATGCTTCCGCTCGGCATTTTACGACCGTCAGCAAGCTAAGTCGAGGCCTTCTACAGTGACAGAGTCTATGAGCCGTTGCTCCTACGATCTGTAGTACCTGTCGCTGCTAGGTAACATGACGTTGTATTGGAGCCTTTTTGAGGCTGATCACAAACCGGTCCACCGGAGCGGCTCCTGCACGTCGACGCTCACCTCAAGTCGAATATCGCTTGAGCTCGCTCCGGCAAGGACACGATATCGTCCCTTGTCTGCTACCCAGCAATTCTGCCTCTCCTCCCAATGACGAAAGGCATCTCTTCCTAGCTGTACAGTGACTGTCTTCGTCTCTCCAGGAAGTAGCTCAACCGTAGCGAAACCCTTAAGCTCTTTGGGCGCTTTGGGAAGTGCAGGTGCGACATCGGCCACGTAGACTTGGACGACTTCCTGCCCGGAAACGACCCCGGTGTTCTTGACCTGAAGCTGTACGGTCAGCTCGGACGATGCTGATATTCGTGAAAAGGTGAGAGAGAAGTAGGAGAAGGTCGTATAGGAGAGCCCATGTCCGAAAGGGTAGAGGGGTTGTACGTCCGCATGGTCGAAATGTCGATAACCGACATAGATTCCTTCGGTGTACATTACTTTGCCTGGTGTAGGAGTGGTAGCGCCGAATGATTCGTACGTGTTGCAGTCCTGCAAACGTTTCCTACGCTCGACATCAGCAATTGCCTGACATTACGCCATTGTAAGATGCGCACGGGAAAGTCATAGCCAGCTTTCCACTTGGGTTGACCTTGCCAAACAAGACGTCTGCAAGTCCGTTACCCAGCTCATTGCCGCCATAGAATGCTTGTAAGACAGCGGGTGTGCGATCGAGCCAAGGCATCGTCACGGGTGTACCAGTCTGGTTCACGATCACCGTGTTTTCATTCGCCCCTAGAACCGCGTGACAGAGCGCATTCATGCTGCCGGGAAGACTGGAAAGCCATCAGCGGATGATCTCAGGATCGAAGGAACACATACTCCATATCTTTGCGATCGAACCCCTCTGATTCCCAATCCCCATTCAGACCAACAACAACGATTGCCACTAGGAGAAATGAGTGAAATTGAAACATCCTCATCTCGACGCACTCACAGTCCGACTCCTTCGCCAGACTGACCGCCTCTGCAATAACCACCCCTTCCTCAGCCCACCGCGTCGCGCCCATTTGCAGCCCACCCGCGCACGTGAATGGTCCCGGCACCATCTTCTCCTGGCTTACGTGCATGCGCAGCTCGAGTGCGTACTGCCGCCCTTCTTCCAGTTTCGGTGCGATGACGCGGAGCTCGCTCGAGCCGAGGCCGAAGAGTATCTCGCCCGGCGTGTAGGCTCGATTGTTTTCGATCAGGAGGCGGCCATCGAGGTAGAGGTTCACTTCGCCGACAGAGGCAAGGCCGAATAGCCAAGGGCCAGAAGAAGTCGGCGTGAAGGTCATGGTCATCTATGCCATGAATCAGTGCCCGCGCTAGCATCACGCGGAAGACGCGCACTCGGATAAACGGCGTCTGCGAGATCTTGTCGAACGGCAGCCCGTCGATCATGAGGAAGTTTGCCGACTACCAACCGCATCAGGCCGTACTTCCCGCGGCCGATCAGCCAGCACACCTTCGTCGTCGTCTCATATTCCTCCGCCTCTTCAATCTCCCCACACTGATCAAAGAACCCGCCCTCCTCATGAGACCACTCCCCACCGCGCCCGTCCTTCCAGAACTGCATCCTGATCCCCGGGGTGCTCGTCCCAGGCACACAGATGCACGAGTCCAGCTCCGCGCTGGGGACGTATCGGAACGTCTGTGCGCCGACGGCGTACCCGACCGTCGCGCCCGCTTCTTGCGCTACTTCACGGATCGCTACGAGTGGGGAGACGGACCAGGAGGCGAAGACAGCGGCTGAGCCGCCGCCCGAGACTTGAGCAAACGCGGCATTCGGGCCGATGACTGCGATCTTCCGCCCTCGCTCCGCGCGTAACGGGAGGAGTGGTGTGGAGGAAGAGCCAACGGGGGCGTTCTTGAGCAGGACGATGGAGGATGAGGCGGCTTTGCGGAGGAGAGCGCGCAGCTCGGGGGTATCGCGGTAACCCTCGGCGCCGTTGAATGGGATGCCGGAACGCACGGCATGATTGTGCAGCTTCAGAACCTGCAACCTCCCGTAAGTACTGGTCGTAGCAACAAACAGGGCAAGAGCGTACATTCCGCACACGGTCATCCACATCCTCCACCTCCAGCTTGCCCCCGCTCAAGCACCTCAGCACCGTCTCGCCCCTAAACACGCCCGGGCCCGGCATCTCCACATCTAACCCTGCTTTCATGCTCTCCACAGTGGAGACCACGCCCGTCCAGTCGCTCACAACAAGCCCGTCCCAACCCCACTCCTTGCGCAGGATGTCGGAGAGGAGGAAGGAGTTCTCGGAGGTGTGTGTGCCGTTCAGCCGGTTGTAGGAGGTCATCAACGCGAGGGGCGGGGACTGCTTGAGCGCGAGGCGGAAGGGCTCGAGATAGATCTCGCGCAGGGCGCGCATTGTCACTACCGAGTCGGATGACATGCGCTCGTGTTCCTGATCATTGCAAACCTAATTCACCATCAGAAAGGAGCATACGGAGATAGAGACACCGCATACGAAGTGCTTGAGGCACGCAGCGACCCCTTCGCTCTGAATCCCCCTAATGTACTCCGCCGCCATCATCCCATTAACAAACGGGTCCTCCGAGAAGCTCTCGAATCCCCTCCCCGCGAGCGGGTTCCGCAGCGTGTTAACAGTCGGGCCGAGCAGAACGTGCACGTTCTTGGCTTTGCACTCGGCGGAGAGGGCGCGGCCGATCTCGTACGCGAGGGGTAGGTCGAAGGATGAGCCGATACCTGTGGCACATGGGAAGCACGAGGAGGGGACGTTGTTGAAGACTAACATCTACCCATCAGTGTACCAAACAAAATGCTCAAGTAACATACCCACACTGTGTTCCCCTCACCCCGTTCGCCCCATCCGAAGTGCGAACCGAGCCGATTCCCGCAGCAGGGACATCCGCAAAGTGCCAAAAGTCCTTTCCCGCCAGCAACTTGACCTTGTCCTGTATCGACAGGCTCGCGATCGTCGCCTCGACATCGACTTCCTTCGGACCGTCGCGTATGAAAGCGACGTTGGCTGTTGTGCCGTTCACGCTGTTCGTCATCTTCTGTATTTCAGCGGCAAGGAGAGTTCACGCCCAGACGGGGCTCGCCTCCCCGCCCTCCAGCGTACTATATATTCTTCTCCAATATCCCATAGAGCTGAGTGCATCATACTAGATCGCTGGAATATGCCAACCGCAGCCGAGTGGTTTCGCACAGCGGTCTGATGGTCGGTCAACAAAAAGGCGAATATTCGGCGGTATCGACCCTAGGCCGGCGTCCGCGCGCGTACGCGCCGAGCGCCATGCCTCCGCCCCTACCGCATCGGAGCCGCCCGCCGCCCGACGCGCCTCCTGCAGGTGCACGGCCTCGAGGGCAAAATCCCCTCAAGCTGTCAAAGGCGCAGAATGACTGTGTCGAGGGTCTGGCGGGGCCTTGGGGCGGCACCGAGGAGGAGCGAGAGAAAGAGAGCGGGAGCACTGCTAGACGTGGGAAACACGGATAGATGCTGTACAGTATTTGGCTTGTGCAAGGAACGAGCGCCTATTGGCGGCATCGACCGTAGGGTGGCTCCCTGGGTTAAGGCACGGATTCTGCGCATTTCACCACGAATCCGCTACATTCGCGTCTGCTAATGGCAATAGCGCAAGAACCCCTTGGCATTGCTCGATCGACGATCTGGCGTGACTGTTTACGACGGCGCTTTCTGAGGCACTGGGCTTCTGACGCCGCGCAATGGGGATGGATCATGGGGCGCGGAAGGGTCAATGCGTTTGTCTGATGTGTCTCGATTCTCTGTTATACAATGCCGGTCTTGAATGACGGGCTGAACACGGGTAGCGGATGCGCCTCGGTATTGAACACCCATTCTATCAGACCTATCAGTACTCTTTCTCAAACCAGTAGTGGTTACTCACCGTTCAGCGGTAGCACATCTACATCGCTAAATAGCAAGAACAAATACTTGAGCGTCTCACTCATCATGAATGTCTCCATCTTGTCCTCCAACTCGACGGGGAGCGTCTCTACATCCTTGACCGCAGCGTACGCGCCCGACGGCAACCGGCAATGCTTCTCGATCGCCTGGAAGATCTGCCAACCATAGTCGCGGTATTTCTGGTCTCCCGTTAGGCGGAAGGCCAGGAAGAGAGACTCGATGGTTTCGGGGCGGAGGATGTAGCGCCCGTCTAAGATGGCAGAGCCGTCCCTAGGATGGTGTCAGAGAGCATCGACAAGCTCGGACTGTAAACTCACTGGGCCCGCTTCACATACCAGTCCGACTCTTGCGCTTTGGGGTGGTTGATATCATAAAACATGGCAATCTCCGGGGCGAGTCCTCTACAGAAAATGTCAACATCATTCTCTCCTTTCTGTCAACCAAAAACACGCACGTAGCGGTCTCATGTGTCGCCATACACGTCTTGATGAGCTCCTCGCCATTCCTCCAGTCCCGCTTGTCCTCGGTGGTCCAGGTACTCGGGTCGGGCGGCACAGGCGGCTGCCCCTCCGTCACGCCCAGCAGCAGCGACCCGGCGAGGAAGCAAGCCAGATGATCTTGCTTTGCCATCAGTCGCCAATTCCTATGCCATCACTCATTTCAGCGAATGGCATAGGTGCAAATACACAGCATGGAATACGCACAGCTCTCCATTAGGCCCCCGGTAGGGGTGCATCTCAGCCGTGAACGTGAGGTTGCTCTTCACGGTCTTGTGAATGAGGTACTGGTCGATCTCCGTCATCGCAGCCTCGTACATCTGGCGGTATATCGGCTCGGTGCGGCCCTGCAGCATGACGCGTCAGCAGGGAGAGAGTGAGGAAAGCAAGAGGCAGACAGTTTGGAGATACTGTTTTCTACAGTGGGATGAGCAAGAAGATCTAGGGTGGGGATATGGCAGACTCACAAGAGATACTCATAATAGGAGTCGCCGCGGGATCCTAGCCTGACCTGAGAGACATGGAACTCCCCGGTGTCCGGACTGACTTGGCTCAGTATATACAGTCAGTCGAGTTCGCAGCCACGGACCTAATGAATATCGGCACGACATTTGACCTCATCGCCCTTTTCACGACTCCCATAACGCGCTCCACAACCGTCCACCACTCCTCTTCCCCCGTGAGCTCAGCAAGGTACTTGAACTCGAGCTGCAGCGTCGTCGCCTCGGCCGTCCCGCTCATCCGCGAGTTGTCGACGTCCGCGTAGCCCTTGCGCTCTTTCAGGTCGATGTTGGTCAGCGGCACGCCCGAGGGCGTGTCGAATGCGGGAAGGAGTCGAGAGGCGAGCTCCTCCGCGCGGCGCAGGTAGAGCGCGTCCTGCGTTAGCGCGTACGTGCTGAGCAGCCCGCCTAGGACACGGATCGTCACCTGCCCCAGGGGTCAAGACACTTCTTCCTCAGCAGAGAGACGAAAGACACACCTCGAACACGTTCTGCTTTCCGCCACGGTCGAAGCTCAGCCCGTTGTCCACCCACTCCCGTGCACGCGCGTACTCGTCGTTGAGACCCATGAGCACCATCGTATCCAGTGAATCGACGATCATGTATCCTATCCCTCCGTCGGAGGAGAGGTTAGACCCCGTGTGGGATATGGGGTGATACTCGTCTGAGCCGAACGCGTCGGTCTCGTAGCCTGCCCATGCTTCCTGCACACAAGTCAGCGGGTTCCTGGTGTACTAGGAAGGATGCGTACCTTGAACGCGCGCACGATCGCGTCTCGTTTCTCAACATCTGCTGTTGTGATAGCCTCTTCAGGGGAAGGGAAGCGCGGCTCCCAGCTGGCCAGGTCGTCAACTCTCAGCGGACGCTGGGCCGGTTTTGGTGTTAAATATCCAAGCTGGCGCCTCGTCAGTATTTCTCGGGTGTCGGCAATAAGCAGAGAGCACACATGTTGTGCAATATATATTGACGATGCTATGGCGAATAATGTCCATGTTGCATATCGTAACCTCTGGCGGAGTACAGATCGCTTCCAAGTAGGTTTCTACTCCACCGTCAGGCTTCCTTCCCAGTTGAACTGAACGGGTCATGCGCACTTCGTCGCCCTCGGCCACCGGGGCCGCGACGGGCTCTTGTTGGGATATCGGGCTCGCAGGCGTCTTTGTCACTGAAGCGGCCCTTTTACGCTCTCGCACGCCGTTGTCGGCGGCCATCTGGAGAGCGAGCACGTCGTGTGCCAGCGGCTGGCGAAGGTGTGAAATAGAGGAGCGCGTAGGGTTCGCTGCTGGCGCGTCAGGGTTCGGCTGCGGGGCGTTGACGTGGATGGACAAATATGCCGAGCTCGGCATCACAGAAGCTATATTTAGTCGGCCCGAGCTTTCATCTTCCCATCGGTCCAATACCTCGCGGCAGTTGCTCGACAATCAAGGATGGGTATATTGCGGTAACGACAGACAGGATTGCTCCGATGTTCAAAAAGACACTAGCAGCATATCACCTACTTCAGCTTAATCGCTTCGCTCTTGATATCATTCCACAGCTTCTCAAATACGCCCTTGATGAAGTCCGCCGTCTTCCGCGGGTCGAACGTGCCGTCCCAGGAGAACGCGTGCCCAGCCGCCTGGCCCTCGACGTGGGCCGTCAGCGGCTTCTCGACCTTGCCCGTCAGGCCCAGGATGCCGCGGAGTGAGCCACTCAGATGGATGACGGTGATGTCGCACAAGCTGGCAGCGTGGTCCACAGCCCACTTGGCCGCGTCCAGGGCGAGCTCGCCGCCGTCCTCGGCCAGCTTCAGCGCGCCATCGGCAGCATCCAGGCCTATCGACGCATGCTTGGCCGCGTCGAGCCCAGCAGTAGCAGCGTCAAATGCGATCTTCTCCGCACAGCCGGTGATCTCGCTCAGCGCCTTGGTCGCAGCTGCGAAGGCAGCGTCGTTCGCCCTCTTGAACCCCGCCAGAGCACCCTCCGCAGCAGTGAAGGCGACTGCCTCACTGCACTTGCCGAGTCCGTCGACGGAGGCTTGAGCTGCCTTGACTGCCCCCGCCGTGGCAGTGTCGACGCCTTTGAGCGTCTCCTGCGCCGCGGAGAGCGTGATGGCACCGCCGGACTTGGCCGCGTCAAGCGCGCCCTGCGCTGCCTTGATTGCTGTCTGATCCGCGACATAGCCAGTGCCCTTGATGATAGCCTTGGCCACATCCAGCGCCTTGTCCGCCGCCTCCTTGCCAACCTTGTACCCAGCGAGCTGGGAGCCGTACTTGACCACCTCCGCCCGTTTGGGGTTGAACTTGGACAGGTGGTTCAGGTCGCTGATCTCCTTCTCACATTTGTTGATATCGTTCTGCAGTCCGTTCACCTTGTTCTGCGCCTCGTCGATTGAGTGCTCTGCATTCCCAAAGTCCTTCTGCATCTTCGCTTCCGCGGATGAGACCTTGTTCTGGGCGTTGGTGATGTCGCCGTTCATCTTGTTCCGCGCGTCATCGACCGAGTGCTGCGCAGCTGCAAGCTTCGTCGCGCGGTCGTTCGTCGCGGACTGCAGTTTGTTGTGCGCGTCGGCCTGTGCTTTCGTGTACGCAGCCTGCGCAAGTGAGACCTTCTTCTGCAGAGCAGCGATATTGCCATTGTAGTTGGTGATCGTTGCTTGACTTGACTTGGTCACTGCATTGCGCTTCGCAGTCCAAGTCGCCGAGGCGGCATCCAGCTTCTTCTGAGCCGCGTCCTGTAGCGATTGGTTAGATTAATAGTATACATACCGAGTCAGACACTCACGATCGCCGCTTGCATCTTCGCCTTCTCATCATCGACCTTCTTCTGGGCTGACTCGACGCCCTCTTCAGCGGCTTGCTTCGCAAGATCAAACTGCTTGTTGAGCTCGTCCGAGACGTACTGCAAGATGTGCTGCTCCATCAGAGCGTCAAACAGGAAGTCCGCACTTTCCAGCGACTTGAAGTCGACAGCACCGACGAGCTCGGCGTTGAGCGCAAAGAGCAGCAGGTCGGTGAACTTCAATGTCTGGAACATGGTTCATCAGCGGATGGCTCTTCCTGAGTGACAGACTACGTACCGCGAAGAAGCTGAACGCAGGCTTGGGAAGGACATCGAGATCCACATGAAGAGCGACTTCGGCCTCGTAGAACGTCGCCATTCCGTCGATGCCAAGATGCTGTTTCGACAGGCCGACTTCGACATCCAGAGTCGCCTGTGGACCGGCCGTCCCGCGGACCTCCAAAGGACCAAGCTTGAAATCATCAACGCTGCCCTTGATCGATGCCCCGCTCGTCGACACATTGCAGTCGATGGACGCATTCTTGCCAAACACGACCATAGCGGCGTCGAACGAGAAGCCACGAGGATACGTTACCGAGCCCAGCGTCGTACCTGCGGGGCAAATGTAGAGCTTCACATCGGTGAACTGGAGGAAGTTGTCCGGCTGAGGAATGGCCAATCCGGTCAGAAGCTTGGCGAAGTCGACCACATCGTTGATGTCCAGGTTCTTCACCTCCGCACTCAACAGCTCATCTGCGATGTGTCAGCGAGGGCATGTACTGTACCAAATCCAACAACACTCACGCATAGGATCTTCGCTGATCTCGAGAGCAAGGCTCGCCGCTGCCTTCCCAATCTGCAAGCCGCCCGCAATTCCGAACCCACTGCGAAAAGAGGTCAATAAAGTAGCCACCCTCCTGTGTACGAACGCACCTCGGAATACCAGTAGTGAGGAACTGCTCGAAGATGATCTCGATAGACAGCGCCACAAGTGGCCCAATCTTCACATTCTTACTGATACCGAATGGATCGACCCACCAGCCGTCCAATTCGGCGGATGCCCGTGCTCCGACGGGGTCTATCGACAACGCAAGCTTGAAGTCCAGAGGCGTGTCCGACTGTGCCGTAGGGATCTTGACACCAGCGTAGAGCATGAGACCCGGAGCGCCACCCGCGGTCTGGATCTGGAGTGTGAATGGATCGGTCGAGATGCCCTTGCCCAAATGGACGATCGTTGAGGACGGAGGCATGATATCAAGCGTAAATCCAGTTGCCTTCGACCATCCGGCACTGAGAATGAATCCGCCAGCAGGGGCGCGCATCAACGCATTCATCGCGTCGATGTTACCGACAGTCGCGTTGATTTGTACACCTTGATGGAAAGCATATGGAGTCGAGGAGAAGATGAAGGACTGCATCAGGGGATCGTCCTTCGAAGCGGCGCAGAAAGACACTTGGGTGAGTGACAAGTCGAGGAATGTGCCATGCAGCTCGGAGACAAGCTTGGAGAGGGCCAGGCTGTTTCCAGCCGTCGTCAGTGCAGCATAGATCGTCCACTGCGGGCCCGTCGCATCCTCGTAAACGTGAATGGCAGCATCGATGGTCAGGCTCTCGATCGTCACTTCTCCGCCAAGCAGCACATCCGTCTCTTTCGCTCCATTCACGCTTTGGAAGTCGATTTGGATGAACGCCTTCTTCACCTCCACCTCACCGAAAGTCAACACGTCGTGACTGGTGATGTCTCCGCGCAGAGAGATGCCCGTCTTAGACAGGGTCAACGTAGCATCGGCCGCCATATACTCGCCGAACTGTACATTCTGCAAAGCCACGGTCAATCCAGAGCCGGATGCCACGGCAATAGTCGCAGAGCCGATGGTGACTTGTGCAGATGGGAGCTTGATTTGGGCGCCAGTGAATCGATCCGCAAGATCGAATACGTTGTTCAGCGTAAAGTCCGATACTGTGGCCGATATAGCGAAGCCTCCACCGGCTGCGTAGCTACCTTCGAAGTAGGCCTTCGTGGCTCCGTGCTCGAACATAGCCAGAACGCCGAAATTGAACGTGCTGAGAGGAGTCGTGATTCCGAAGCTCGCCGTCACCGCGACATCAGTGAGCTGAGACTCAGATCAGCAGTATACCAACAGCGTCGAGATCACACTTACCGTCAAGCCGCTAATCCCGAAAGCGTCGTTCCAGAAGTCGCCACACAGATCCGCGCTGAGCGTCGCCATGCCAGCCATCTCCGTGATATCGAAGCTGAGCTCCAGAGGTATGATGGATCCTGGAACAGACAAGTGCATGGTGCCAAACACGCCGAAGCCGTACTTCATGACCTCCTTGGGTTCGGGATACATCTGCATCGCACGAGAGCCCAGAAGCTGGAGGCCAATGCTGGTCAACGTCAGCTCATCGCAGATCTTTGCACTGATTCCAGAGAACGAGCCATCGAGAGTAAAGCTCGGTATCTTGAGTGCCGTGCTCCAATTCTGCGTCGCTCCGATGCACGCGTGGACATGGAGATCCGGCTCTTGCACGCGCAGAGCCTTGCTTAACACGTCGTGTGCAGCTCCGCAGGACTCGTCGATGATGATATCGGCCTCGACATGCCATCCAAGCGCCTTCGTGGTGTCGAACGGATAGTTCTGATATGTGAACGTCGTGTTGCGGAAGGGGATCTTGTCGAACGGCGTTCCCTGCAGCTTGTCGATGACCATCGAGAGATGGAAGTCCCCATCAATGACGGCCTGATCGTAGACTGGAGGTATGAGCCCCATGACGATGCCAGCGGGCAGCGGCCCCTTCCAGGAGTAGAACTTGGCAGTAAGACCCTTGATGCCGAACAGGGTGATATCTCCGACCAGCGTGAAACCGTCGACAGGAGGCGCAGAGGCTGAAGCTGAGGGGATGACGGAAGCCGCCGTTCCAGCGGGCGCTCTCGCTCCGGGCAGAGAGACTCCACCAGGGGCAATGGTAAGAGCAGGAACAACGGAAGGGTTCTGTACCGCAGTTCCGTTACTGACGACGGAGGGAGCAGACGAGGCAGCCGCTTCCCAAACTTGCGCATGGGACGGACCATCCACTGTTGATGGGTTGGAGGCGACTGTCCGCACAACGAATTTCGCTGAGACTGGCGGGGTTGTTGTGGATGTAGTTGTTGTGGATGTAGTTGTTGTGGATGTAGCTGTCGCGGGCGTCGATGGTGCGGCCACCAGCTTGTCGAACATCAGTTCGTCCAGTTCGACTTCGCATCGGAATGGATAGTATCTGCTGAACGGATCGATAGTCGACATATAGTTGAAATCCTGCCATGCTGCGTTGGAAACAAGGTAGCAGATGATGATGAGGGCTCACATGGACACCATTCTGGTATTTCAAACGATACTCCAGTGACAAACACAACCACTTGTATTTCGCCGCAATGACCCACGGCGGTACTGCTTCTTCTTTCCTCACCAGATCGATGTCAAATATAGTGACCTTGGAAGTCGGATTGATGTTAGTGATCAGCGTCGGCGCATCAGCTGGGTCAGACGGCTGGAAATGATCGACGACCATATCGAGAAAATGCTCTTCGCGGATCATATGTGTATTGGCCTCTCCAGTTCCGAACACCTATGTCCAGTGTTACTACTGAATTCTGTCTTGGAGGGAGTAGAAGTGAAACATACGAGGTTGTCCTGAGTTTGGGAAGACGCTAGATCGGCGAAGTCGCTTACCCCACCGAAGTGAAAGGCGGACCTATTCATCTTTCACAGCGTTTCTACGTATCGCTCGACAAGACAAGCCTACCTGTGCAACCACTAAATGACGTTCAATAGACGAAATGGGCGCAAGTATTTGCACTCACCTCTGCGTTCTTTGGGTTGGCATTCTTGTCCACCGCGCCAGGCCAGAACTTGTTGGCGAACTGGACGGTACACTGAGTTCAATGCACCAGGTCTCTATGCAGGGACATACCGTTGTAGCACTGGCACCCATGACCGTTTTCTGACCAGGATTCCGCTTGCTACCCGGGCCTTTAGTGGCTTGCATTTTGGCTCGAAGATATTATCAGCATCGCATCCTAGCGGATCAGACCATTACGCACCTAGCGTGAGCTTTACGGCCTGCGGCTCCCAGCCGGTATGCAGAGTAACTTTGAGTTCATTGTAGAGATTTTCAACCAATGCTGTGGCGGCGGCTTGAGTGGGCCAGGCTCGGCGAATAGACGCTCCGATCTTCAGGACCTTGTTGACTTTAGCATAGTCATCGACATTGATCCAGGTGTGATACATCATCCAGGGTGCGGTACTGAGGATTTTATAGCCTGGCGTCGCCTTAGCGTCGGCGTAAGAGAGCGCCACAGCTGCAGGATATGGAAACTTCTCTTGTGCTGTCAGCTTGGTAACTGCAGTCTTTAGTACGGCGAGTCTGTCGTCTGGCGCGCTCGCAGTTGGGCTGAATACAAGTTTGAAGCCGGGATCCATTGCCGGCTGCATGAAACGAGCGTTGACAGTGAAGCCAGATGTTGCCGGAGCGGTGCCTAGGTCCGACGCGAGCTATGGGGGCCATTAGTACAATCTTCAACGGAAGAGGATCAAATACAAACAAGGTACGTAAGCTTGTTCTGTTCTGTGACCCATGCAGCTTTTCATCCAGAGGCGCAGTCATGTCAGCCTTCGTGATGTCCGCCAAAAGTCCTCGAGCTATCGCAGTCACGCTGCATGCGCCATCGGCCGACCAGTTCCTTAGAGTTGCTTCCTTGGGTTGTCTCCCTTTCTTGTCAATGTTGTCAGGGGAGATCCTGCTGTCGTTCGTGTGATTCGTCAGCATTGCTTCGTAAATAGTGTGCAGAGTTGTCTTCCCGCTGGAAGACATGCCGAGGAGAGCCTCGAGATCTGTCTTCAAAATCCACATTTTTTTGCCGACAAGGTAGACGTAACGGCGCTGCTCTCCTGCGGTAGATCCAGAGTTGTCAAACATATCCTCCGTTTTTTCATCGTACTGAAGAACCTTCGTGTTGCCGTAGTTCGTCGTCCAGTATCGTAATTTGCGGAGACCCTGATGGCCCAGTTATGGATGACAGAATAAAGCTGCAAGGTTGATCACTCACCCGAAATAGCGGTGCCGAGATAAGATCGCCATCCGTCTTGGCCTTCTTGCTGGCGTCATCGTCCGTTGCACCCGGCGTCGGTGTGCTTGGATCGGGCGCTTTGCGCTTCTTGTCGCCGCTGGGGGCGCTCGTCTTATCGTCCGGCGTAGCTGCCGGTACGGTGGTTTTCTTGCCCTCAGCGTAAGGGTTGGCAGGAAGTCTGAACTTGAAGGGCGCCTCTGTCGAGAGGGAGAAGGCTCGCAGATTCTTCGGCCATTGGTCGTCTGCTCCGGGCGTCATGATGGGACAACCCTCAGGAGGGACAGTCCATTCTGGTTCCTTGGCGGGTGCTGCGGCAGGTGCTGTGGCAGGTGCTCCGGCAGGTGCTCCGGCGTCTGGGACCGCCCCTCCGGCAGGAGGGACCACGCCACCTGGCGCTGGTGTAGACATTCGTATAGGGAAGAGTGGGTAAGTTTCTGTGGGTTCAGTTGGAGGGAGACAATAGATGTTCGCGATGGTAGGCTAGGGCAGGAATACGAGAGTACTCTTTATACTCCTGCGACAGAGTGCGTCAATACGGTGAAACTCGTGCACGGGGGAGCGTACTAGCCCGTATAGACACCAATTCCCAGCCTCGCAATCCACCCCTCGTCTGACTGCACTAGCTGCGGCGCCCGGGCGTTACAAAAGACACAACGATGTTCCGTCTCAGGAACCCAGTCGCCACGTGGCCGCAAGAGCCGAAGGCGCCTCTTCCGAAGGGCAGTCCTGGAGGGCGAGGTCTGCGGCACAAGGGCCGCAACTGCCACGGGTTCCAGTAGCGACTCGGAGATTCCTATTGAGGCGGTATATGGCCGCAAGCAACTGCATTGAGACCGACACAATGGAGCGAGCTGGTCTGAATGTATTTGTGGATCTTTATGGATCGAGTGACAAGGTTTTGCTGACATTAGCAACGCGTTACATGTGCTCGAAGACAAATCCCACCTGAAGTAATTTTCCGAGTCCCTATACAGGCACGGTAAGACTCAGGCCAACGGCGTACGCGAGGGCATGCGGCCGCACTAACACCCTGACTTGTTCTGTACGGTTCTGGCGCTGAGAGGGAAGAACCATCCTCCCGCAGGCAATGAGTGTAGGGTATGTCATCTTCATGGGTGGAATCGCAACAGTTCGCGTGTGAATGCCAAGCCCAAAGGTGCTGTATACCACACCGAAGTCGGTCAATCGTATGCGGGCGTGCCTGGTGAAAGTCATTGTTGCCTGAAGCGATGTGCAGAGGAAGCATCGCGAGTGGTTCACGGCCATGTATGCGCGAGGAGAACCTGCCTAAACTGCAACGCGGTTGATCACGGGACGTTCGAAGAAGGGACGCGTAGAGCCGGAAGCAACGCCACGTGCAGCGGCCGCACCCCTGGTCGGGTGAGTGGGTCGGGTTCGTGCCTGTCCCCGTTGACCCTTGTGATAGGCGCCCACAAGGAGGAGATCAAATCGGAACAAGCACGTGCTTATGGACGCGTGATTATGAAAAGTCAACAGAAGAATGCTTCTTCTTCACGATGCCATCGATCACCCGGTAGGGTCTGCTGGACGTGTGTCGCGACAACTCAAGGTTCCTGGCCTTACGCACCATACCATCATTCGCCGTGCGTATACTGTCAATAATGGGAGCTGCATACTGGGACCGGCTTCTCGCTTCTCGCTCCAGCCCTCCCTACACGTGAACGAACTCCTTGCAACCACAACGATCTCGTGCACGCCTCCAAGCATGCGGTCTTCCCCTCAACGTCCTTTGTTACGCATGAGGCTGGGGCTGGCCCGTCAACGCCCTGTAATCCGCACGTTTTCCTGCAACACGACGTAGAAGAACACCGTAGCGAGGTTGAATGTAAAATTCCGCGGCGGGCGGGTCAGGAGGAAGACACCACGAGGGTGCCGAACGAGCGGGGATTTTATCCGAGGAGGGACGGGAGAGTGTCCAGACTGTGCGCCCTCCGTCCACCAGCTGTCTCTGCTGCGAGCCCTGATGATACATGCAGATACTCAAGGCACCCTACCTTGCCATTCACTCGGGTATCTCATCGACGGGTGTGGGGCTCTCTCGACAGTTCCAAGTGAGATACCAGCCGACCTCCACTAAAACACCCTGTCCTGCTCCATAGTCCTGCCCAGTGACTGGTTTGCAGGGAGCTTTGAACGCCCTCCTCCTGCTCTTCTCGCTACACTTTGTCCGGAGGGAGAACATCCATCTTGCTTAACAACCTCCTCGGATCGTTGGTCCTTACCGTCAAAAGTATCTATGAGCTCAGCTCGACTAGCTTTCCTCGGCCCTCTTCCACATAAGGTGTGATGCGAAATTCCTGGTACAAGGCAAGGCTCTGACTGAAAAGTGTTTTCGCTAGCTCCGGGCGTGCTTGTGACATGGCAACATAGGCAAGAGATCTTGTGCAGTGGGCCATCAGTAGCCGGTCTCCCAAAGCGCTAAGCTGTGCCCGGGCCGTCTCCAGCTTGTGGGCCGCCTCCTCAAATCGTTCGAGCGTGCGGAGAACATCGCCGATATCTTGCAAGCTGCAGCACAATGGTCTTCGATAGCCTCAAATTCCGCCTTCGCCTCTTCCAGCTTCGCGATTGCATGGCCAAGCTCATTGCCCATGTGGAGAACAAGCCCGATAACCCGCTTGCAATGAGCAGCTCCGCAAAGGTTTTGGACAACCATGAACTCCACTTTGGCCTCTTCGAGCGTCCGCAGCGCCTCGTCGCACTGATTGTGCCTGCCAAGAATATCGGCGAGGAGTAGCTTGCATTGGGCTGCACCGTGGCGGTGTCCGATAACCTCGAATGCTGTCTTCGCCTCCTCAAGCTTGGGCACCGCGTCGCCATACAGACATAGCCTGATTAGAATCTCTCCAATTGCAGTCGCGCATAAGGCCACACCAGTATGATCGCCCACGATCTCAAATTCTGCTTGGGCGTTGTGAAGCTTCACGATGGCATCCTCGTGTTGGTGGAGCATGCTCAAAATGCCTCCGATGCCTCGCTTGCACTCAGCTACACCCAAATGGTTTCCAACAGCCTCAAACTATGCTACGGCCTCCTCAAACCTGGTTATCCCTTCATCATACCGACCACGCATGCAGAAAACATCCCCAATTATTCGCGTACATTGGGCTGCGCCTAGACGATGTCCGAAGAATTCGAACTCTGCCTTGGCTTCCTCAAGCTTGGCGACCGCTTCATCGTGTCGACCAAGCATGCGAAGGCCATCGCCAATGCTTTTCGTGCAGTGAACCGCATTCATACGGTCCCCTGTTACCTCGAACTCCGACTTGGCCTCCTCCAGCATCGCATTTCCTTCAACATACTGGTCTTGTAGGCGAAAAATATCGCCGATGTTTTGAGTGCATTGGGCTGCGCCAGTCCTGTGATCCAGATTCTCCAGGGCCTTTCTGGCATACCATAAGAGGGGCAGACAGTCTCCGAAACCAGTCACACAAGAAAACCGACACAGGTGTTGTGTTGCAAGCAAAAGTGTTGCAGAACTGTCGACCGTCGCTACGGCACTCCAAGCATGCCGAAGAACCGCGTTGATGTTGCCAAACTCAGTGACCAGTAGACTCGTAGCTTTCCTGAACTCCCTCGTACCCACATTTTTCACCTCATTTATGACCGCAAGAAAGTGTGAACGTGTCTCCACGAGATAGTCACCCCCTGGTGGTAGTAGGCTCAAAACGAAATCGCGTATTGGCGATAATGTCTTCAATCGCCCATTCTCGATATAGGCCAGGGCCACTCCAACAAGGGTCAGCGAGTTCCTCTTTGCCGCTTTCATGCTGGGAAGCGCTTTTGATATTTGAGAGATGGCGAGGCCATCTGGGAGAAGACTGAGGATAGACAGTAACTGCCCAGCGTGGGGATGTTTTCTCATGGTGAGAGAACTGAGGGACAGCTGGATGGAGGCGTCAAGACTCGCTAGTCGTCCTTCCCCTCCAACCTCCAATAGGGAGGTCTGTTCGGAGTTGTATGCTTCTAACAGGTCCGTCGGGGTCATGAGCTGCCCTTGATACGCCATAAGCGTGATTGCTAGAGGCAACCCATCCAGAAGCTGAGGGAGCGAGTCCAGATTGCCGTCAGTCATTCGTGCACGGCCAAAGCCGAAAGTGAACAGGTAGTTACTGGTGATCGCGCTTCATCTGGCATTCGGCAATCACAGAAGCGCAGACACTGAGGGTCAGAATTGAGGAAGTTTATTAAGATAGAGTCGGATGAGTTCAGATCAGTATGTGGAAGGATCTGACCGCAGTGTAAGCCTTAAGCAAATTCACAACTCGAAGCATACAGAAGCACAGTGCCAAGTGTGACCCGCGTATAGATTATGCTTATATAATGGAGCATCGCAGCATTTTTTTATCCTCATGGTACAGAGGACCGGCAAAGTGATGGAGGGGCCCCTACGTCCTGGTTGAACTATTCGGTTGAGGTACACCTTCCAAATCGGGCAAATGGACTGCGCCGAGCCAAGCAAGCACAATCTCCACCCTGGGTCCGTGCAAAGGGATGTTGATCAGCCCCTTCTTCTTCTCGACCCGCGCTGCGCGATCAGCGCGCTCCTTCTCCGCTTTCCGCCGCTGACGTGCCATCACTGGTGCGAGCAGCATGCGCACCGCATCAAGATGCTCTGCGAGGCTCGTTGCGCTTGCGGCGGGGCTTGGCGTTGAGGGTTCGTCGTAGGTGTACGAGACACCCTTGCCTTTGTGGTTGGACGAAGGCGGTGCCGCGGATACTGAAACAGGGGTATCACTCCTCGAGGAAGGGAGAGATGAGGTTGACATCCTCGTCGAGGCAGGAGCTGATACGGCCGCGGTCGACGTGCTGGACGAGTCCTCCGAGGGCGCAGGCGAGGTGCTGCTGCTCTGTGCCGAGGAGGGCGCTTGATCGAGGATCACCGTGGGCGGGGGAGCCTCGATAGCCAGCCGTCTGATAGACAAGCTGTGCGGCATCGCTCCGACCCTCCAGCCCCCCGCGAGCCGCTCGAGTACCTCTACAAACTCGGCCTGGGCCATGCTCCGCGCAGGAAGGAAGATCGGGTATCCCTCCAGTCCATCAACGAGCATCGCTGTCCTCTGGAAGGCGGACAGCAGGCCGGCAAAGTCGCCCAGCAGGAGGTGGCAGATGAGGATGCTGAAGTGCGACTCGACGAGGAGCGGGTGGTACGTCGTGAACGCCGCCGGACCGTCGGGGAAGGGCAGTGGCGGAGGCGCCGGGTGCGTCTGGGGCGATGCCTGGTGCGCGGCGAGCTGTGCCTGCCTTTCCTGCTGCTGCCCGGGCCGCTGGGACTCGGAGAGCAAGAACGCAGCCTCGACGCGCTCGGCGAGGTTGCCGGGGAAGCTCGCGCCCGTCTCGAGCGTGTCGAAGTGGGCCAGGAAGCGCTCGTGGTCCCTTACGCTCTTCCGGATGAGCCCAAAGACCGATGAGCGGAAATCCGCATCCCCAAGCCGCGCCCGATACGCGCGCAGCTTCGACCCCTCCCTCGCGCCGAGCGGGCCGTCAGGGTTGCCCATCTCCGTGCCCCCGTAACTGCCGTGCTCGAGGTAGCAGAGCCTGAGCTCGGGGAGGTCTGGCGAGGTCGGCTTGCGCACGCCCTCGAGGTTCAGGCACGCTTGCTCGATCTGGAAGACGGCGTGCTGCAGGTAGGCGGCGCCGCGCAGGAAGAGGCACTGGGCCTCGAGCGGGCTGGGCGGGTCCGCCGTTGCCCCGCGCGCAGACTCGCCATTCCCGCCGCCCGCCTCGTCCTCATCCGCATTCCCATTCCCGTAAGCCGGCTCATGCCGATGGTCGTGTTCCCTCCCTCCCCCACCGCGCTTCCCCCGCTTCCCAGCCTTCCCCCGCCCCCCAGGCCGGTTCGGCTTCTTCTCCGCCTCGGCGTCATGCGCGTGCCTCGCCTTGCGCAGCTGGATAGACTGCCGGATCGCATGCGTGAAATCGCGGCACGCGAGCGGGAACTCGTCCCTGAAGCAGCGGACGATGCCGCGCGTACGGTAGTACTCGAGGTGGAGCGGGTTGGTTGCGATGAGCTCGTCGAGCACTGTGGTGGGCGTGGATTCGGCGAGTTGCCTGTCGCTCAATCAGTCTTGGTATCTCTGTATGCAAAGAACAGGGACGCACCGCGACGGGATCTTCTCATGGAAGAAATGCACGTATTTTGCATCAGCGTTGTTTGGTTCTGTATCGACCGCATCAGCCCTCAGCCCACTCAGACAAATGCAAGCACGCACCCTGCCGCAGCACCCTCTGCGCAATATCATCCAGCGCACTAGCCCCCTGCATGACCATCACGCTTGCGGCGATCTCGTCCGCCCTGTACGCCTGTGCCAAGCGCTGCACAGCGAGTGCGCGCAGCCGATGCGTGCGCACGGCGCTCATACTCCCTCCACCCCTGTCGTTCCCCGCCCCGCCATTCATGCCCAACCCCAGCCCGAGCCCCTGCGCAGTGCCCCAGGCGCCCTGCCCTTGCCCGTGGGAGGGAAGGTTGGCCAGGCTCGCGGCGGATAGGCCAGAGGCGGCGCGTACGGCTAGGTCCGAGGCTTCGTCGATCAGCCTGCGGATGGAGGCGACGGAGCGGAACACGCTGGGGTCGATGGGCGGCGGGGTGCGCTGCCCCGACGCGAAGGGGGAGAGGGGGTGGTCCACTGCTGCTCCAGCGCCGGAACCGTCCGGGGAGAGGCGGGCTAGGGCGGTGCTGCTGCTGCTGCTGTCGGTGTGCGGGGAGGAGGGGGAGGTGCGGCGCGCGTGAGAGGAGGGAGGAGGAAGTTGCGAGTGGAGAGGCGTGCGCCGGCGTGGAAGGGAGGGCGACGAGGGCGGGGAGGCGTTCACGTCCACGTTTAGGGCGAGGAGGGATTCGAGCAGCTCGACGGGGAGTTGCAGCCAGGGGCCCTGCGCAAGTGCAGTGTATGCATCAGCATTGTCTTTCCTGAAATAGAAGTTGGAGCGTACGTGGTAGGAGGAGATGTACCGCCAGTGCTTGTTCCGGCTGATACACAGCACGGGCGGCTCGGGCTCTTTGTCCCTCTTTCCTGCTCCCGCTGCTCCTGCGCCGGACGGGCCGTTCACCTCCCCATTCGCAGCATCCTTCTTCTTCCTCCCCTTCTTCTTCTTCTTCTTCTTCCCACCCGCAGTGGCAGGGCAGGGCACCTCGCCTTCAACCTCCTCTACCACGACAGCAGCGCCCTCTGGCGACTCCCCGTCAGAGTCGGCCTCCTCCACCGACACGGACGCGGGCGTCGCAGCGCCGTTCAGCGCGTGTCCGTTCACCCCCTTCCCCAGCGGCGGGCTCACGACCGCAGGAGCAGGCGCAGCCATCAAGAGCGCAGTCCGAGTGTACAAGAGAATCAGCTAGCCGTGCGCGTGTCCGGGGGTGGGGCGTATCAGCAGCTCTTGAGCCGCCAGGGTCCCCGGAGCTGGAGGAGGGTTGCAAATTCTCGGCGCTGGTGGGCGCGTTCCGATGCGCGTTCGTTCCAATTTCGTTTCGTGTTCTACCGCCTAGGACTGCATATAGTTCGTGAAAAGACGCGTTCCTCCAAGTCAAAGAGCGGGCCTCGCTGTGAGCTGTTGCACTGTTGCACTGTCGCACTGTCGAGCGGTCGATGTGTGAACTGTATGCGGCGACTCCTCCGCGCGTGCGGGTAGCGACAAGTCTCAGAAGACGCCCGCTCGGCGGTGGCTGTACGCTGACTTGGGGATGACGGCGAGCGCATCGATGAGGCGAGAATAGGATACAGGGACTGGCCAGATAAGGCAACAAGGCACATGAATAACGCACAAGCTGTTCAACCCATTCAAACCGTTCAAGCGCCGATAGCGGTAGGAGCCATGGAGAGCAAGCACGAGTTTCTAGCGAGAACTTTACCCAAAAATACATTAGACCGACCCATAAAGAAGCGCCATTTCGGAGCAAGTATCCCCTTTTACACACTTTTGTCTGTCAGACTTCCTGTCTCTGGACTCGTGAGCCGTGACACTTTCTCGTACCGTACCGTCCGCAGTTACTCGTATCCCGTTGCCCATTGCCGTGTACTCTTACACACCCTCTCCGGCCCATCGCATCCATCGTCCTCGACCCGCGCCACCTGCTGATCAGTCAAAGAACAGCCAGCCATACAGAACCGCTATTCTTCTTGTTGTTGGTACAGTTTACACTTCCTCCTGCTCCTTCTCGTCGCATCGCATCGCATCGAGAGGCGTCAAGGGCGCCTTTTCCTTTTCGTCCGTGGCCGCTGACCGCGCAGGGCATCGTCTTTTCTTCTTCCCACGCACGCATCCGCAGCCGCACCGCGACCCGCAACCACATCGCGGATCATGACCCCCCTCCCATCCCGCCGCCCATGCCGACCCCCTCCCCGCCCAGCAAACTCATCAACTGCGCCTGCGCGTCCTCCTCTCCGCCTCCCATCCCTCTGCCCATATCCCCGCCCACGCCCACGCCGGAGACGTCCACCCCGTTCGCGAGGGAGTTAGACATGGAGCCGTTGTTGTTGTTGTTGTTGCCTGTTTGGTCCTCGGGGGAGTTGGATGGCAGCTCGTTGGGCTCGATCTCGGTGCGGTGCCGCTTGTAGTAGATTGCCCATGATAGGGCTGAATGTCGTGGATGCTACGAGGAAACGAGAAACCAGTGAGTAAAGCGCAGCGGGAGGGAACCGGTAGCCGACGCACCATGTCCGCGAACGGCTGCCAGAACTTTGCGGTCGTCTTCCCCTGCCCGACAACACGGAGGTAGGTGATCATGTCCGCCTTATCGTCGTCGTTGAACGGGATCGCCGTGGCCCGCTTGGCCTTCTTGTTGCTCTCCTCGTCCCCGAGCTCGTCGTCCGGGTCCTCAACGGAGTAGGGCACGGGTGCAGGCGGGTGGCCGAAGATCGCCACGTGCTGCTGGACCGCGAGGCTCTCGGACTCGCGCGGCCTGCGTCGGGGGACAGACGCGGGCCCGGGGCCGGACATGCTGCTCGAGCTCGCGCTGGGCGGGAGCGCCATCGGTGGCGGCCGCGCGTTCTGCGAGGTCGGCGGGTCGAACCGCAGGATGCTTTGGTAGGTGGAGGGGAGGGAGGCGGCCGCGTTGGCAGAGGCCATGATGTCGGCGGAGGAGATGGGGATGGGCCCGTTCGGGACGGGCGGCGGTTGTGTTAGCGTCGGGGTAGTGTTGGACTTTGATTTCCTGCTCTTGGACGATTTACCGGTGGATATGCCGGGCGTGCCGTTCCCGTTGCCATTTCCAGCGTTATTGCCCTCTCCATTCCCCACACCGTTCGGGTTCGTCAACGAGCTCGTGAATATCCCCCCTCCTCCATCTTCTGCTGTGAGCCCGTTGAGATGTTCTGGTCGGAACAAGCCCGCGGCCTTCTGTAGACGCTCCCTGATCGGCGCGAGCTGCTCGTCGATCGCGTTGACCGCTTCGCGGTTCACGTCGATGATAAACTGGTGGTGCGCGCGGCGGTGGAGCATCTCGCTCATGGTGTTCCTGTCCGCCTGCAGCTGCGAGATGACGTGGGCGAGCTCGAGCCCCATGCGCTCGACGTCCGGGTCGGACGGCAGCGGCGGCTGCATTGTGGTCGTGGTCGTGGTTGATGCTGTTGTTGCGGACGTTGATGCCGGCGCGGAGGCAGACGGCTGAGACGTGCGCCCTGTGTGCCGCGCCCGGCGGGAGGGTTGCTGCTGCTGCTGCTGCTGCTGCTGCTGGATGGCCTGGGAGGGGTGCGGCGGGGGCGGCATCAGCGTGTACGACGCCTGGAGGGCGTTGGGCAGTTGGAGGGGCGGCTGCTGGGTCCAGTGCGGGCCATTAATGTCCTGCTGCTGCTGCTGGGCGGTGTGGGCGTGCTGCCCGGACGCGGTCGGGGAGGCGGCTGGCGGCTGGCCGTGCGTGTGCGCATGGGCGTGGCCGTTGTGCTGTGCGCCGGCGCCGGCGAGCTCGAGCGACACGGCGGCGTGGAGGTGCTGCTGGTCGCTGCCGATGCCTCTCGGGCCGCCGTCGTGCACACCCGCACCCACGACTGCCGCCGTCAGCCCTTGTCGGGCAGACCCGTCGGTCAGCGAGTGGTCTGGTGGACCCATCAGATGCTCGCCGCCCACCGCTGCCTGCGCCCGCGTCCGGCCGTGGTCTTCTGTCTTCATTGGTCCTGACAATAAAATCACAGCTGGATCGCGGCGTCAGATGGCCTGCTCGCCGTCGGGAACGGGCGCCTGGTCGACCTACTGGGCGAGCTCGCTGTTCCCCGGGTCTTGCCTTGCCCTGCTGGGCTGCTGGTCTCGACACCTGATGGGCCAGTTCACCTCCACAGCCACACACAATCTGGACCCGCATGTCTTACAACCCCCAACCGCTTGTAGTCCTCTTATCTTTCTGCGAAAGGCCGCCCAGGACAGGTATGCAGAAGGTACGTGACCTACAGGTTGTCACAAAGCCGCAAGTTTGAGCCCAAGAATTCCATAACTCCAGTCGCTTCCGCGACTGGCCGACAACTTCAACATGCGGAAAGTTGAGCTTGGCATCAAAGTGGGCCAGCACTCTGAGCCATTACGCCCTACGCGCGCCTATGGAGAGCATACCGAGCTGACTCTATCATAAACACATTTATTCTCCTATGAACGCCCTTGGAGAAACAGGGTCCGTGACGACGGCAGAGATGTGAGACCAAGCGCACCACACAATGCAGCACTGTTCGGCAACAGTGTACTCAAAGTACAATGTTGGGCAAGTATGTGCATAGACGTGGCATTATATGCGCCTAGACGCCGCTATCTCACTTTGTCGAGTTTCTCGCTCTGCAAAGAGGTCGAAGAAGCACATGACGAGAGAAGCACCCTCGCGGACGCCCGGACACAGCCACGGTTCCGATTCTGACCAGCCCTCTTCCCTGCACGACCACGACCGCCTCATCCCCCTTCTTTGCCCCACATGACGACCGCCCCAGACAACAGCGGCAAAGCCAAGCACACACTCGTACCTCCCGTGCCGTACAAGCCCCCGCCGAAGGAGGGCGAGGAGCTGCCGGAGGAGGAGGAGGAGTATGAGGATGGTGAGGAGGACGCGGTGAGCGTTTCGCCGTGCCAGTATACGTAGGGCTGGATCTGATGTGCGGGTAGGAGCATGTGAACGGGCAGGTTGAGGAGGATGAGTCTGATGAAGACGAGGAAGAGGAAGAGGAGGAGGAGGTAATACCGTTCATTCTTTGTCAGTGGGGTTGCACTGACTTGCGCGTAGGGACCCGGGCTGGCAGCGCTCTACGACGATGTTCGCGTTTCTTCTCGGTTCAATCCCCCTTTCTGGTACTGAGTACGCATACAGGGCCTGGGCGAGGACGAGGATGACGAGGATGACGACGCGTATGAGCCTGGTGATGAGGTGGACGAGGACGAAGAGGAAGACGAGGATGAGGCCGAGGTGCAAGCTGGTACCTCTGCTGCCAGGGCCAAACGGCCAAGGGACGACGATGCGGCCGAAGAGGGAGATGGGAAGAAGAAAGCCAAGGTCGACTGAGGTCACCAGTCCGTTGGACTGGTGGCTAAGCATCGTTGGCCGAGGATTGTCGTTGGAAATGATGCATCAAACTACTCTACGCCAGCATGGCACATCAAACTAGTGGTACACTGTCGTTTGTATTTATCGTTGTTATACCCACCTCAAGGCACCAGTATCGTCTTCCTCCACTCCTCGCCCTCGAGCGTCCACTTCGTCCTGCGATTCGGCACCACCTTCAGCTCCAAGTACTCCACCGCACTCGGCTCAATAACGAGCAGGGCGAAGTGGTTCAGCGCGAGCTTCGTCTGCTCCCTTTCCTCGTCCGTCGTCTCCTCCCCAGGCGGGGGGATCTTCTCCGGCCACTCCTTCCCCACATCATAGTCGTCAATGACCGTCCCCGGCACCGGGCGGCAGAAGGACGCCCGGAGCGCGCCGCCCATCTTGGTAGCGTACGTCTTGTAGCGCTCGTCCTCCCAGCTGAAGTGGGGAGAGGGGGAGAGGCGGGCAGCGGGGAACGAGGTAGCGAGCGGATGGGAAGGGTTGGGCAGGATGTGCGCGACGCCCGTGATGCGGAATTGCACCACTGGCTCGGGGAACCACCAGGCCAGCTCGACCTTCGAGGAGGAGCCGGTGATCTGCTTTACTTTAGGCGTGCGAACTGGGAAGCTAGTGTGAGCGAGAGGCGGCTGCGCAGCAGGTGGAAGGCTCACCGTCGGTCGTTGTGATCATGACCGGCAGCCACGGTTTCGCCATTATCATAGAACGTTGGATGACAGAGCGAACACGCGGTTGGTCGCCTTCAACTGTAGAGAGTGTGGACGCTGCGCAATCCCACTCAGTTCGCGAGACCGTAATCTAGGCGCATACATCGTACCGACACCGGCATTTTCCTTGCTCGTCTTCTCGAGGATCGTCTTCCATGCCGGCTCTGGCGCGGTACTCATGTTGGATAGCTGGCGGGAGACGGCAGAGAGGCGGGCGAAGAGGGTGGGCTGGACGAAGGAGCGCATACACAGTAACGTTGTGTTGCATCCCTCCGCATCGAGATCTGCGATCCCTGGCCGGCAACTTCCGCTTCTGACAGCGAGGCAGCGCATAGATTTCGCCTATCTAACGCAATCAAGAAACACGCAGAAGGTATCTCGTAAATTAGGAACTGCATGTTAATACATTGCACGCGTAATGCGTCCCAATACACGTCCAAACGGGTAGAAAGATATGACCTGAACTCGGAGAAACGGAGGGAAGAAGATTATGAGTCGTCTGTCATGATAGCAAGGAACTCTTGCTCGTTGATCTCCCCATCCTGGTCGAGATCAAACTCCTCTATCATCGCTTGTCTGCACGGGATGTCAAATTGTGTTGTGACAGGGTAAAGAATGGCGACGTACAGCTCATCGTCATCGAGGTTCTCGCCCAGCTCCTTTGCTACCCTTCGCAGGTTTCGCAGGCTGATCTTCCCAGTACCATCATCGTCGAACAGCTTGAACGCTCGTCGTATCTCGTCTAATGGGTCGCGCGCCAAGATGCGTTCCGTCACTGCAGACAATCAGCACCAGACCGCGTAAAAGGATACGACGCAGTACTCACTGACTCGCACAAAATCCTCGTATCGCATCGCCCCACTCCCATCTGAGTCATTATCCCTCAAGATTTTCAGCACCTCCGCCTTCTTCATGTCAAATCCCAGAGCGCGCATGGCGACCTTGAGCTCGTGATAGTCGACAGCGCCATCCTTGTCGGTGTCGAACAGCTCGAACGCCTCCTTAATCTCCTGCTTCTGCTCGTCTGTCAGCTCCGGGCGGGTGAACTTCTTCTTCTTGGTATAGAGAGACATCGCAGAAGGGAGGTGTCGTATTGTCGCTGGAAGGTATCGGAGCGCAGCGCTGAGGGGTGAGCAGAAGCCCCAGCAGGGCGCGTGCCCGCCCCGCTACATGAGGACGCGCCGCGCGTCTGGACCCCGTGCGGTGGTGTCCGGGGGTACACGGAAGTATCCCTTGGCCTCCTCCCGCCATCACCCTAGCTCACCGTCGCCAGAGCGCGCACAGTGTGGTCGGCTGACGTCCCTCTTCGCTGTCTGCTTCGACTGTCTCTCCACCCCCGGTGTTGAGCAGCTCTGAGAGGCAGCGTCTACCTACTATCATCCACTATGCAACGGGAATCGGCGAGGAGGGGATTTATCTTATAAGTTATTTATGATCGTGCCACCCAGGTCTGTACTGACATGTGTCGTCTCCACATCCCACCAACGTGTTGTTCTCGACGTCGATTTCTCGGCTAACGTCACCGTGAGTACCGTCTATCTGTCGTTTTGATTAGGACTGATTTGACTGGCAGGGATATACGGAACTCACGATCCTACCGCAAGATAACGAACTTCGAACCGTGAGCCTCCACTGTCGACAATGCGGTAAGTACCTCGCCACCATCGCGTTGTAATTTTGCTCATTTCCCCACCTAGTCATCGACAAAGTCACTGTGGGCGGTATCGCGGCCGACTTTGTGCACCAAGATCCGCTCACAAACGTCGCGACCTCGAACCCGACCGATGTACATCTCTGGACAGAGCTTAAGCGGAAGACATACTCGGCGTTGGCGGAGGGCGACGAGGGCGAGCTGGCCATCTCCATCCCCCGGGAGGTGGTAGTTCGTGGGGTGCGCCTTTGCTCAGTGAAGGTCCGAGATGCATTCCTGACGTCTATGTAGTCATCAGCCTTACCGCCTACCACGCCCGGCACTGGCAACTCGGAAAGCTTCGATGTGCGACCCAGTGTCGAAGCAGATCCAAGCATCGTCATCCGAATCGACTACCATCTCCGACATCCCACAGACGGGCTGACTTTCATCATGCCGACGAAATCGCATCCCTACGTGAGTCGGATGGCAACAATGTGTGATTGTAGCGCTAATGTGTTTTGGCAGCGCGTTCCCCACGTGTACACGTCACCTACTTCAGCAGATGCCGCACGGTGCTGGGTGCCATGTGTGGACAACCTCTGGGAGAGGTGCACGTGGGAACTTGAATTCATCGTACCTCGATCTCTCAGTGCGGAGGAGGAAATCAATACGAAGGTTGCCACTGAGGAGACGCCGGTTGTCGTGGTTTGTAGCGGCGAGTTTAGGGAGCAGGTCAGCCCGCTTTATTATGTCTGCGAAGTATGTATTGACACCTGGCTCAGGTGGCGCACCCCAACAACTCCAAGAAGAGTCTATGGTTCTATCGACAGGATACTCTCACGTCAGTGCAGCATATCGCCTTTGCTGCCGGCCCGTTTCATGTCCTCCAATTGCGCGACGAAAAGCCAGATGACTCGACAGAGGGCGAAGAATCGCAGCCTACCCGGTATCCAATGCATGCATTCTGCCTACCGGGACTGGAGGATTACCTAAAGCCGTCAACGTCATTCTTGTCCAGTGCGATGTCGTTCTTCGTCACCGAATACGGTGCATACCCATTCAACTCGTACAACATTGTCTTCGTCGATGAACTACCTCGGGAGCGATCGGACAATGCCGGCTTGACTCTCGCCTCGAACGATGTACTGCACGGCGACGATGCGATTGATCAAGTCTTCGAGACCCGGCAACAGCTCAGCCATGCACTGGCCGTGCAGTGGGCAGGTATCAACGTCATCCAGAAGACCTGGTCCGATACGTGGCTCGTGAACGCTCTCGCTCTGTACATGAGCGGCCTGTTCTTCAAGAAGACGTTCGGCAACAATGAGTATCGGTTCAGGATGGCCCGCGATATGGACCGAGTCTGTGTGATGGACAACGGCGCTATGCCGCCTATCTGCCAGCCTGGGACATACGAGCCTCCTGATCCGGACTACCTGCCTTTCATCAACATCAAGGGGCCGGTAGTGCTGCACATCCTTGACCGCCACCTGGGCAAGTCCGGCACATCACTGGGGCTGTCTCGCGTCCTGCCCAAGATCTTCCTCTCCTCCATGGCGGGCGAGATGACGAACAACACGCTTTCGACCCACTCGTTCCTGCGTACCTGCCGAAAGGTCAGCGGTGTCGACCCCAAAACATTTGCCGACCAGTGGATATACGGCAGCGGTGCGCCGCGCTTCGGCGTTACGGCCAGCTTCAACAGGAAGAAGATGGCTGTGGAGGTCACCATTGCGCAGGACTGTCCTGCATTCACGTCGCATGAGGGCGATCCAGCTGCTCTGGCAATTTTCAAGCCCGTTCAGCTGTTCGAGGGACCTATCACGATTCGCATACACGAGGCTGACGGCACGCCCTACGAGCATGTCCTGAACATCAATAGCCATTTCAAGAAGTACGAAGTGCCTTTCAACACGAAGTACAAGCGTGTTCGACGGCACACGAAACGCTACGCTGCCCGCCAGGCTGCAGCAGCGGCAGCAGCGGCTGGTGACCAGGATGCCGCCGAGGCTATGGTCACTGTCGACATGTCCTTCGGTCTAGCGCTTTGGGAAGAGGAGGCGCAGCGTGAGGCGTGGAGGGTGGCGGAATGGTCAGAGGAAGAAGAGCACATCATGGAGAGCTCGACCTACGAATGGATCCGCTGCGATGCAGATTTTGAATGGATAGCCGCGATTCGGTTTGAGCAACCGGACTTCATGTGGGCGAGCCAGCTGCAGAGAGACAGAGATGTTGTGGCTCAGCTTGAGGTGCGCCGATACGACTTTCTTGTCCACGTCTTGACATTGATTTTTTGTTCTAGGCGATCCATGCGCTGGCCAGAATGCCGTCTTTGGTTGTGTCAAGTATCCTCACCAAGACCGTCCTGGTCGAGAACTACTTCTTCCGCGTTCGGATGGAGGCTGCTCTTGCTCTGCAAGGCGTGCGTACAGAAAACTGCTCACGCGAGTGTGCATCAACTGACTCATCAAGCAGTGCGCCAACATGCAGGATATAGGCATGTTCCACTTGTTCAAGATATTTACGCAATACTGCTATCAGCCCGGGAGTGATGGAGACCCTGATTTCCGCGAGAAGTTCATCCCCGAGCCTAACGACTTCTCCGATTTCGGGTCGTACTTCGTTCGCAAAGCGGTCTTGGTTGCGATTTCCAGATGTCGCGATGACGCCAATGGGAGCACGTGGGCTGTCGCTAGACGATTGTTCATTGACGTATTGCGGTACAATAGCAATGCCAAGAACCAGGTGAGCATGATCCTGCCCAACGATGCGCGATATACTGATGCATGCGAAAGTATTCGGATGCGCGGTACTTGAGCACTGTCATTGTGGCACTCGGAGGATCGCTCATCCCGGGTGTGCCGCCGGAGCGAGGCATATTAACAGAAATCGAAGGTCCTGCACCTCTGGGAGAAGATGACGCCCAGATTCTGGAAGAAGCCGTCCAGGAGGTCGATCGCTACCGGCTGCGGGATCAATATGTGCCGACGCAACACAACGTTGTGACATTGGCTGCCCTCGAATTCAAACTTATGCTTATGCTGAGCGGTATGATCCCGACTGACGGCAACTTCTTCCTGGAGTACACGAGAGAGGAGAACTTTACCCCTGTCCGACTTGCTGCGTTCGATGCTCTGCTGGTGATGAAGTGGTACATAAGGCCTGCTCTCATACGATACTTCTTCTCGGTCATCCAAAGCGACTCTTCGCGGACCGTTCGCCGTCATGTCGCACGTGCCATGGTCGAAAGTATCGGTATTCTCTATCAGGTTGGAGAGCTCGGGACAGTGCACAAGAAAGAGCCCGTCTTGGTAGAAGAGGACAGTGCGCAGAAGAAGAACAAGAAATCATCGGAAGCAGGAGCCATGGCTCGAGCTTTGCGAAGAGAGCTACATAAATCTTCCACATTCCGTGAATGTATTCTCCCGGGGATGCAGTGAGTTCGTGTCAGAGTGGAACGAGCGTAGTTCGCTAATACGTGCGAATAGGAACACTGCAGCCGATCAAGAAGTGCGTTGGTGCATCATCCAGTTAGCCGAATTCTTCTACAAGCCACATGACGAAGCGCTTCCTAAAGTGACGATAACGTTACCTCCTACACCTGTGACCGAGATCGCACCTCAACTGCCCACCCCAACTTTGGCGCCTCCTGTTCCTGCCTTGCCGAAAATCAAGGCCATCAGGATCGGTGTTCCCGGCATTCAAAAGGACAGGCCACTTACGCCGAGTGGTGCTCTTCCGCCTCTGGCCCCGGCCGTGCGAGCGGATGGCCCGTCAACAAATGGCACTACCCCGCCCATTGTTGTGCCAGCTAAACCGAAGAAAGCCAAGCCACTTGAGAAAGCACAGGAGAGCGGCATGTCGTTGAACGATCTCAAAGCATGCCGACAGGCGATGAAGCGGGTGACTGTCAACAAGCATGCCGACATTTTCAGGATGCCGGTGGATCCTATCAGGGATACAGCACCAGAGTATGTAGTTCTCTGAAACCATGGCATACATATGCCGGAGGCTAAATCATTTGGCAGTTACTTCGATGTCATCAAGAATCCAATGGACCTGAGCACAATCAGCACCAGGCTCGAGGAGGGCCGATATCCCGATCGATTTGCATTTGAGCGAGACTTCCGGTTGATGATTCAAAATGCGCACACGTACAACCCTTCGGGCACGTATGCGCATACTGAGGCAAACAGACTGCAGGAATTCTTTGACAAACGTAAGTCTTTGAATGAGACCGTTATAAGCGAGTCTAAGCCAGTGAGCAGAGTGGGCACGGATCAGCAAGACTCTGGATGCTGCGCACAGCAAGGAAGAGGCCGCACTACTCTCCGCGGAAGCAACGATCTCTGCGGCGGTAGAGCCACCACAACCCGTTGTTGCAGCAGCCCCGACATCCTCAAAGAAGGGCAAGGCAGCGGCCGCCACAAACGGAGCCTCGACACCGACTACGGTGAAGATTAAACCCCAGCTGAAGCCTCCAGTGGCAGAGCAGGCAGCCACTGCCGTGGCAACTGCAATTGCGGCTTCTCTCCCTCCTGTGTCTAAGGCTGAGACGACTAAGGTGAAACTCCCCAAGGTGAAGATCAATGTCACTTCGAAGGCCACGCCCAAGACCTCGAAGAAAAGAGATGCGGCCGACGCAGCCTTGGAGGAACTGCTGGGTGAGGAAGTTGATGCAATGGAAGCGGAGCGACCAGCAAAGAAACAAAAGAAGACTGCGGCGCCACCTCCACCTTCGATCGAGGATGACTTGTTGGCGTCCCTCGAACAAGAGGTCACCCAAGCAGCTGTCGTTTCACTTCCGCCCGAGCCGCGATATTCGGAAACCCCGCCCACTATCCCACCAGCACCCTTGGAAGCTCCTGTCCCTGTTGCCCCGACACTTCCTGTCAAGCGCAAGTCAGAGTCGATTCCAAGGGCCAGCGACGAGCCTATCAATGAGAAGAAGTGTCGTGCCATTCTCAAGCTTGTCAAGGCGCTCCCGCAGGCGTACATCTTCTTGCGCCCGGTCGACCCGATCGCTGACGGATGCCCAACGTAGGTGGTGTTAGACCGCCTCAGGACATATCTGATAGCAGATGCAGGTATTATGATGAAATCAAGCACCCAATGGACTTCGGCACAATGGAACACAAGCTAAATGAAGGCGAATACATGACAATGGGTGATTTTGCTGCCGATTTCGACCTAGTTATTGGCAATTGTCATCAGTTCAATCCGCCTGGAACAGACGCCTCGATCATGGCAGATGTTGTGGACAAGGTATTCAAGAAGGAGTGGGCCAAGGCGCTTGTCAAGAAGCTTGCGTATAATGAGAAACGCTCGTTGCAGGGCGTCATCAACAAGCTGCGGCAATCGCCCAACGCTTTCCTTTTCTTGGAGCCAGTGGACCCTGTCCTCCTCGGCATCCCAACGTATTTCGAAGTTATTCCGCGGAAGGATGCCCGAGACTTGTCGACGATCAAGACAAAGCTTGAGCAAGACAAGTATGACTCGATAGAGGCGTTGGATGCCGATATCCGCCTCATGGTCGACAACGCCATCAAGTTCAACGGTGCTGATTCCGAGGTTGCGGCTGTTGCCCGGCTGCTGGACAAGGAATACAATGCGCTCGTCAAGCCTCTTCGGACTGCGATTCCGAATGGCGCAGCCAAAGGCAAGAGGAAGGATATGGACGATAAGGGGTCGGCGCAGGGAACCCCGTCGAAGAAGAAGAAAGTGGTGTGACGACCATGACATGTATTATTAATTACAAACGCACAGTGTAGCCCTAGTCATCCTTATCGGATTTTGTTGTATTTCGTAATTCATGACTCGAACGTTCACTTATGGGTGAAAGAATGCGCAGGATGTATCGTGCCACGGCATAGGACGGCACCAGAGATGCCAGGATAACGAGGAGTGCCGGCATCACCGAAGGCGGGAGGAAGCCGAAATGCAACTTCTCTAGTTCGAGAGCGAATTTAACTTGTCCTTGCTGAAATGTCTCATTGCGATGTATTCCGGCATTCTTTGCGCGTATGCGAGCGAAGTGGTTGCGCGTAAGCTGCCCATTGCCGTGACGCGATCGGCCGCGTAGTTTCCTGGGTAAGAGGTCGGGATCGTATACGTTCAGCTGAAACTCAACAGGAGACTATAGTCTGTCTTCAGTCGGATTGTTGGTTTCATGACAGAGATTCTCACCCAAGCCGGCCATGAAAGCCGCAACGTATACATCTGCTGATCCCAAAACGAAGATGTCGGGAAGGTATCCAGATCGAGGACGACCCATAGCTCATGCAGCAAAAAGGCTCGTTCACCGTCAGGCGGAAATACGTCCTCCCACGGTGTCCCTTCGGGTACAGGAGCAGGTGATATTGTCAAGACTTGATTGGCTTGGGCCGTATACTGCAACCGAGGCCTGCGTGCCGAGATCAGCAAGTTGCGAGACAGAACAATGCGGAGCAGGCGTACCACTGAAGATGCTCGCCCTCTGCCATTAAGATCCCCTCATGTTCTCCACCCAAGAAATTGACGATTTCCGTGTTCGCGGCCACCGGCCATGCCAGAACCAGCAGTATCAAAGATAATGGCAACATTTGCGACCGCTGGGCTAGGGATGAGGAGGAGACGATGGCACCCTGACAAGGGACCTTCGACAACGCATGGACTTCATCATCATATCGCGTGGCCTCCACGCGGAAACTGAATAGAACCGCCTCTTCCTTGAGAAGTCAGCCAGCACCGGCGGTTTGGACCACTAACGAGCATAACCGCCTAGGCGACTTCCCATCATCTCGGCAGGACATTCCGCTGTGAACGATTCGAGTATTCTTCCTCATTCACTTCGGAATGCAATGCAACAGTCCACAGACCGGGGGATGTGTGGCTGAGCGGGGGGGCTGTTTCCGGAGCGTGAGACGGACTGCTTCGGTCTACAGTAATGAAGTACTGGCACCCAGAAAGGGAGTTCATAAAAGGCACAAGAGCGGAGCTACAGAGAGTAGGAGTGCTCTCTGCACCGTTGGTATATTGCGCATAGATCGCCTTCACTCCGTTCGGGACGTCTACGTGGCTGCCGCAGGGGCGTCCGAAGTCATAAAGCGTCCAGCCACTGCCATATAAGCAAACACGTCTACTATAAGTTCGACCGGACATTAGACCAACGAGGCCATGAGGTAGATCTCACTTGCATGTTGTGGCCGCACTCTGCTAACGCAGAGCGACGCGCCATGATCATTGTTAATGTCACGCCTCGAGCACAGTGCCGTCGGGCGACGGAATCGCCAAAGCGCTGCGCTCCCTGCATTATGGGGCTTATTCAAACGCTCTTTGAGGCGGCGGGAGGCGTCGCTGGGCCCCTGGAAAGGCGGCGCACGTTGAAGTCTGCGTAGCGGCTATTGATCGGTGCCTGTTGATCATTATTTCTCCGAGCCGAGTGCGTGAGGAAGATAGCAAGATCTCTGACGTCTCTCGGTTGGTCACCGAAGGCCCGGACCGTCAGAAGTCGTCAAATGGCCAATCGTTTGAAGGTAAGTGTCGTGGTACCGAGAAATGCGCGAGATACGCAGAAGGCGTGTTACTGTCCTTCTGGCACTCGGAATTTGCCGCGGCTTCTTCAGCTTCGCGGCAGAGGGCCCAAGATAGCGAGAGAGGGCGGTTGCACGCATACAGTTGGCCGTCGCTTCGGATGAGCCTATAGCGCCCTGAAGATCTTATCGTATACAGGCAATTGTTGGGCAGATCTCCGAGCAGTCCAAGCCGATCGTGTGCTCCGGCAACCATTGGCACCCCGTTATCAACGCCGGTCTATTGCTACGCACACCCAGCCAGGGGTTAAATCCGAGAGCATAGTGCACAGTGCTCTGAGGAAATAATTCAAAATGCATACTGCAAGGTTCTTAGAGAATGAGAGGAATGTATGCGCCGATGTTCACAGAAGACGCTGGCAAAGATGGCGACTCCGTACGCGCCCCTCTTGCAGAAAGGCTCCGCACGCGTTGCAAGCTGATCGGCTGTCCTCTGCCCCCCTCTCTCTGCTTTACAACTCCCATCTACGCACATCGACCTCACATACCTTCTTCCTCTCTACCGGAGCTGCCAATGGGCCTTTTATAACTTTCCCAGGCACTTTGACGCCCTTTCGTGCCTTGCTCTTCGTTCGAGGCGCTTGCCTTCTTTCTTCTCGTACCAAACACCCCAGGCCCCAGGCCCCTTCGCAACTGTTATTCCGTCATTCGGCATGGATGTCTCTCAATCCGGCCCCTCCGCTTCAGCAACTCTCCCAAATGATCCCATGGACATCGATCCTCAAAGATCGCCGGTTGCGGGCCTCTCTCGGCCTGCTGTCCTTCAAACAATCGACATACTTTCAACAAAGTCGCCCTTCGCTGCGCACCCAGATTTGCCACCAAAATCGTCCATCGAGGGCCAAGATATAGAGGCCGACCTCTCCGGAAACGAGTTTACCTTACAGCCTACATCGCGTTCTCCCTCTCCGCTACCCGAAAGCGCTCAATCGCTCGGACCATCCTACTATTCCCCCGATCAAACTCCGCGGAACGCACTGCTGGATCTTTACAAGCAGGGAAAGACCCCCCAAGAGGGCTTGATTGTCGTAGGCAACCACATCGGCGAGTTCCTGGCATCCATACAGGGCGAGCTTCGAATACCTGCGATGCTCATCGTTCCGGGACCCGCGCATTCCAGAGGCCAGGCAACACAGCTTGGTGACCAATGGTTCCTCGAAGTCCCGCTCCGCGCCCGGAAGGGTCTAGCGGTATCTCCATTCCCTTCATTGCGGCCAACAGCCGCCCCCAAACTCACGGCAACTGCAGAGCGGGACACGATCATTCTTAACGATGACTTGGATGACGGCGTTTCCTCGGCATCGGGAACATCAACATCAGCCCCTCTGGCATCCTCCTCGCGCATATCCACTCCAAAGGGCGACCTCCTGCCACCTCCCAATGCCGCACCAAAGCCATCAGGCGACGTCCTCCCCCCGAAATGGATCTGCGAAGCATGCAGCTATAAAAATCCGGATGCGCGGGCTGCCTGTCGCGGATGCGGCGCTGCGCGAGATGGAGGGTCGACTGCCCGAAGACGCTTTACACGCAGACCCAGTCGCCTTGGCATTCGGTCGCCAGAAGATACGGCCACACCTCCTACCCCCGAGGCCGAACACGGACAGAATGGCTTGATGGATGAAGAAATGAGGGTGGATAGCCCGGCTGGAGTCGTACCTGGCACCGATCCCGACCTGGTGATCTATGACGACCCGCTTGCCGGACAAGATCATGGACTTATTGGGAGAAGAAGGCGGAACCGAGAAGGGGCGGAGAGGGGAGAAGGCATGACGTTCGCAAAGATAGCTCTCGAAGACGAGATCAGCGCCGCCCGCAAAGAAATTCTCGTCCGCAGAGCCTCCTCTTCTCCCGATAAATACCTCAGCAGCAAATCGTGGCCTGAGCGTAAACGCATTGCTCACGCACATCTTCTCGCCTTCATTTGTGAGTATGCTGCTTCTATGCCTTGTTTTGTGGCTGACAGTGCCCCTAGCTGACCATGTAGGCGGGATTCCCACGTGGCAGGAAATACCCACCAAGCTGTTCCAAAACCGCCTTAGACTACTGAACTGGCCAGCGGGCAGTGCATTTCCGGGCCCATCTACCACCATTACCATCTACAAGCGTGACGCCCTCCACAACCTCTGCAAAGCCATCTGGGATGGGTCGCTCGAAATAGAACCATGGGGTGAAGGTGGGTATTTAAGACTAATGACGCAGGGTCGGGTTCTCACCTTGTCCACAGATGAACACGCGCTCGACTACCCGACCCTCATTACTGACACAGAGGGGGTAGCGTACAACTACGAGGCTGAGCTGAAGGGAAAGATCGTTCTTGATCTTCTATCACCACCGACGAGTGACCCGATAGAAGAGCCCTCCTCGCCCGAGCTCGGCACACGACCCGTAGTCGTAGAAGAATCTTCTGACGAGGCAGATGGTGCAGAATCGGAAGAATCGGAAGAAGTCAAGGACGAGGATTACACACCCCCAACGCGGCGCTTTGCACGAAGGTCTCGTGCTACGGATTCGTCGCCCAACGAACCAAAGATCAGACAGATTCCTACCCCAACGTTGCGCACTGTCACTGAGCGACGGTATTTTACCGTAGCTGAGATGGAAAAGGGCAGAGAGGAGATCGATGACTTGTCGACTGATTTCGATCTGAACACGGCTGGGGACTACATGAACGCGATTGAGTGGAATCTGTTGCGCAGGATGTGCCGACTGCATCTTTCCGTCTACTTGAGTACGCGCCTTCCTATTCCAAAGGAAGCAACCGAACTGACTGTCACCAGATGACGACCTCGGTTATACCGACTTTCAAGATGTTCCGCTGAAGCTGCGAGAGAAGCATCTGCGCCTGACGGGCTGGCCTGCCGAGTGTGACCTTCCCTCGGGCACGCATCCTGCAAATTGGAAGAGAGACTGGGTAAAGAAGCTGTTGCTGGCGATCTGGGGAAAGACACTAAAGCTAGAGGACTGGGACCAAGGTACGTATGCACCGCGCCTCAAAAGATCCCTTACTGAAAGTCCATACAGGGGAGACGGTCCAGGACGCGCCGCTTATTGTGGATACGCTGGGCAAGGAACACTGGTACAACGAGACCGCGGACGGGGTGCTGCACCACCGTGCACCGCGTCCCACTCCGCCCGACCGCATCGACAAATCACCCAGCAAACCCGGCCCGTCCGGCACACCCAGGCGCATTACCGTGGAGCTCGTGGATCCCGCCCCTACGCCCTCCGGGTCTGTCAACCCCTGGAAACTGCAGAAAATCAGATTCCGGCGCAGGACACCCAGCTCGCCGGAACTGGGGGAGAGCACCCGTTTGCCCGCTGTGCGCTTCGCCTCGCCCCCTCCTGGCCGGGCGTCCTCCTCCAGCTCAGGCGTACAGGGGAAGAGGGACGACCCCAAGACCGCGGAGAACCCCCTGAAACGGTCGTCAGACACCCTGACGTCGGAGGTGATGGAGAGCAAGGACAGGCTGGAGAGGCTTCTGGGGAAGCGGCCGCGGGTGGACAAGACCTGACACGCGAGCTGATCACCTGCTGTTTGAGATGAAGTGCTGTGAGAGTGTGTAAGTAAACGAGATGGGCGCTGATGTAATGGTGTGATGATGTGATGATGTACCGGTGGACGCAGGCTGTAGACTTTACGCGTACGAGATGATTCAGATACTTCAATGAGATTCAAACTTTCCAATAGGCCTCAGACATGCGCTGCGGGGAGGGCGCCCACACTCAGGCACGCTTCTGGTGCTGTTTGCCGAGTGCGCACACACGTCCACACATGCACAACCTCCTTCCGTATCATACAAGCACATTGTTCCCCTCAGATATCCTCTCAACTCATAAGTGCAATCTGCCTCAGCTCGCTGCCCCCCAATAAATCAGATTCATGCCTCCCATTACCACCCGAAGAAAGAAGGACTTACTTCTCAACCTGCTGCCCGACCTTCATGACCTCATAGCTCTCCCTCTCGCCCAGCTCAGCATGGCCCTCGGCCTCAGAGCGCTTCTCGGCCCTCTCCTCCAGCTGCGGGATGGGCCGGAGGGTGAAGTCTGAGGAGAGGTGGTAGAAGAACGTGCTAGAGATGCGGATGAGCGGCCGGTCGGTGTGGCGGATACGGTCCATGGCCTGCCGCGCCACCGCCGGGTTGTCAGAACCGCTTCTACTTGCGTGAGGGAGGGAGGGGAAGGGGGGCACCTGCAGAGTAGCGTCGTTCACTACTACCTCGTGATACCCCGCTTTGACGAGCCCGCCGCTGAGGTGCTCCAGCTGCCGCCCGGCCTGCACGAGCAGGCACCCGGGCGGGATACCCACTGCGATCCGCTTTCCCGTGTTCCTCGCCCATATATGCAGGCCCTGCGCACAGGACCGTTACCGTCAGCATGCACGTGGGGAGCGCAGGGGCAGCGCGTTAGGGCTTACGGGGTAGCGCGAGCGCCCGTGGATGGTGAGGAAGTTCAGGTCCGTGTGGAACCCCGCGAGGATCGTGTTCTTCGTGCCGTACTTGCGGAGGTCGCTGGCCGTGGGCGCTAGGAGGTGCGGGCTGCGGTGTGCGTGTGCGTGTGTGCGGGTCAGTGCTGCTGCTGGGGGAAGAGAGGAGGGGAGGGGAGGGCGTACCCGTATTGCCCGGCGTCCTTGAACAGCTCGCGCTCGAGGCCGAAGCCGACCGCCGCCATCTCCGCGACGCCTTCCACGCTGCGCGCTCGTGCGTCAGCCGATACAGCAGCAGCTCCCAAGCATCAGTCCGGAGAGAGACACGCACGCGTCCTTCATCCTCTCCCCCCACCTGTTGAGCGTGTCGGGCCACGCGCACGCAAACTCCTTCGGCACGACATTGGGCATGTTCAGGCTCGGGTAGGCGGTCGCGTAGGGCGGCGGCGTCTGCATCTTCCAGAAGAAGCGGCACTTGGGGTCCGCCGCGTGCCCGCTCAGGTCCAGCGGGCGCTCCGCCGGCGCGAGCTGGGCGATGACGGCGAGGCAGGGCTGGGAGGACGCGCACTTTGGCTTCTCGGTGTTCTCGAGGGTCACCCCGACCTGGTAGCCGACCTCGGGCCGCTCGTCCGCTCTGAGCAGCGCGGTGGGCTGCGAGAAGTAGTCCTCGAGCAGGTCCAGGAAGGTCTGGTTCTCCGATTCGGTTACG